>NDXB01009357.1:6481-36963 GCA_002631895.1 Agapornis roseicollis
AAGGTGTGGCCATCCCTGGCAGTGTTGAAGGCCAGGTTGGACACAGGGGCTTGGAGCAAGCTGCTCCAGTGGAAGGGGTCCCTGCCCATGGCAGGGGATGAGCTTTAAGGTCCCTTCCAAACCAGGCTGGGATTCTATGATTCTAAGAACCAGGGTCCCCAACCCAGTGATCCTGTGTTATTGGATAGGATGTGACACACCATCACTTTATTTTCACCATACTCACTTGCTGTGGTTCCCCAGGCAGCCAAATTGCATGGGTGCCCTTCATTTACTTAGCTAAATTAGAGTGTGTCATTTATCTTGCAGCAAAACAGATAAAAAGGGAGGAAAATCATCAGGAAATTCAGCCTTTAACAAGTCACACTTTGCCCCTTTCTTCTTCTCTATGTAGAGAAATTTCCAAGGAGAAGCCATTGCAGTATTATTTGTCTTTGTTTTGAGGAAGAAAAGCAAGCTGATTAAAAGCAAACAGAAAGCAAGAGCTGTGGAGTCCCAGAGGCTCCCTTGCAGGAGTTCAAAGGGAGAAAATAAAAGGAATAAAAATATGGAAGAATTAGAGCAAGACATTGAAGCTTTGAAGATAGATCAGTTATGGATGGCTTAAAACACACAATAATTAGCGCTGATAGCTAAATACCTGAAGAAATGGGGGAAAAAACTGTTTGCTTCATGCACATCAAATCCTTCCAGGGATGCTCATGCCAGCGGGCTCATGGTCCAGGCACTCCTGTTGTTGCCAGCAGCATCTGCACGTCTCAGCTGAGCCGCAGCAGTTGGGAGAAGGGTTATCACCATGAAACACACTGCTGCTCTGCTGGGGACTGAGCCTTCCCTTGCACCCTGCCCAGGGCAGGATGGGGACAGCAGCACCCTGTGCGCCTCCCCCAGGGCCTGTGCTAAGCCCTGATGATGTGACCTGGAGGTGGAGATAAGGTGGGAGAACAAAACTTCTCCATGAGAGCTGGGAGGCACCTGAAGCTTATCTCCTCTGTGCCTGCTGGATGAAGATTACAGGCTTTCATTTGCTTCTTCCCAGTGGCGAATTAGAAAAGAAAGAGAACTAAGGAAGAATCCCATCCTGCATGCAGAACATGAGCCTCAAATAAATATCACGGCTATGTTATCCCATTAAAAAAGCATTTAGCTTCAAGCCTGGAACACCTCAAGCCTTGCAATGCTGGGCTCTGACTGCACCGAGCAATGGGAATACACAGCTGCCAGCTGCTCTTGGCTCCCACCTCCTTGGCAAGCTGCTGCTTCTTAGTGCAGGAATTCTGTAGCGGAGCCACTTGGCTCCAGGTCTGCCCAGGACTTAATTTACTTGAAAATCAGTGAATTAGATGGGGTAATGTTGTAGATCAGGTGCATGGGCATGGAGGGGGTCCCAGCTCCTTAGGAATTTCACCTTTCCATCAGGAGTGGGGTCAGGCTCCCCTTGCTCTGCTCCTCCTGCCACAGAGCTGAGAATGGGGCTTGTGAGATGCTGACTCCTGTCCTTGCTGTGCAGAAAAGGGGTGGCTGTACCACTGTGATCTGATAGTCTTCCTAGGGCAATGTATCAATCAAATCACTAGCAGCTGAATGGGAAGGAACCACTTTTCTGAGTGCACACAGACACCCAGAGCATAGATAAGGATGTTCAGTGGGAAGAAAAAAACCCAGGCAGATTCCTATCAAATAATGTGCTCCTGTATAAGCAATTCTGAGCAGCGTGGGGGCTGAGTTGGGCTCTGTGGCACTTGTAGAGGGAAGTTTTGAACAGTGCAGGTTAAACAAAGCTGTAGAATTGTGTTTGCACTGCAACAAAGTCAATGAGGTTTTGGGGCTTATTTGCGGGAGGAGGTAATGTGTGTCCATGGGTCAGGTCCAGTCCCAAGAGCTCATACCCGCAGGCATTGTTGGGGGTGGGTTGCACTGGGTGACTGCACCAGTTCAACAGACTGGGTCTGTGGGTCCCGGAGCAGCAGCATCCCTTGTCCTTGTTGGGGTTGTATGTTCAGGTGGCATCACCCACCTCTGCTGGGAGAAATCCACTGCTGTGGAACTGGGCACATCTCAGCCCCTAACCTCAACATCATCATAGAATCCCAGCCTGGTTTGTGTTGGAAGGGACCTTAAAGCTCATCCAGTTCCAACCCCTGCAGGCAGGTTCAAAACATTCCCCTTGGCCTGGCCCTACAGGCCCTTGTCCCAAGCCCCTCTCCAGGTTTCCTGCAGCCCCTTTAGGCACTGGAGCTGCTCTCAGGTCTCCCCTTCAGGAGCCTTCTCTCCCCCAGGCTGCCCCAGCCCAGCTCTCTCAGCCTGGCTCCAGAGCAGAGGCAAAAATGCACTGGCATAAGCCACAACAGCCACAGAATCCCCCCATCCCTTCAGAGCATCTTCATGGCCTCTTACGTACTCACTCTAAAAGGTCCACATCCTTATTATTTTCAGCACCACAGTTACCCTTCCTGCTACTACTTTTCTTTACCCCTTTTACAGCTTTTGTCTCAATTTGAGCAGATTGAGGCTGACCCAGGCTGGCCTGTCATGCCAAAGCTGTTCATTCCTTTAGATGGGAAATACATGGGAAACCCTTGTGACTGATGCCCCAGTAGCAGGTTCCAGAACCCTTCCTTGCTGAGGAGGGCAGCCATGCTCCTGGCTGCAAGAGGAGCAGGGAAAAGGGTGACAGAGCAGGTAAGTGGAGCCGGGGAGGTTTGCTTTTACATTTAAGAAGCCCTGGAGCAAGGCTTTTCACCCTAGACAATACATTTAAAAAACCTTTTCCCACTGGACTATTCAATGACTGCTGCCAGGTGCCTTAGATTAGAAAACGTATTTCTCCTATATCCTTTAGCACAAAGGAGGATGAAGCTTTTCCCCTCATAATCAAGGTAAAATGACCCAGTCAGGCAGGCACATGGGTTAAGGCCATGCACCCCCCTTCCCGTCCCAATGTCCTGATCTGCAGAGCCGAGCTAGCGGCAGAGACACCACCTGCAAGGTCCCTTGCCTGCAGCGTGCAGCAGGAGAGCGGCTTTCCCCGGTGGGTGGCATCCCACGGGGGATGGGGACATGTATGAAAGGCTGCACCCCTCGCTTTAGGTTCAAGCAGCCACCCCCTGCGAGCTCTGAAGTGTCCCCATTGCCACTAGATGTCAGTGAAGACTGGAGCTGGGGCTTGGCTTGGGAAGGGCTGATTCTGGCCGCAGTGCTGGGGAAGGAAAAGTGGGGTCCTTGGCTATGGGCATCCCCCTGCAAGGCGTGGGGACACCTACAGTAACCTGCTACCTGCAGGCACGGGTTCAGGGGCTTCCCACGCATCAGAGATGTGGGGTAACCTCCCAGCCTTATGGACAGGGGCATCAGGAATCCCCATTCCCCATCCTTGGCTCTAAGCTGACAGAATCCTTCAGCAGAGCAGGCAATTGCTCCTCGTTCGGTACTAAGTGTCCCGTGAAAACAGCGAGGGAAGGGACTCAGGCGGTCTCTCTGAAGGATGTGCAGCTTGTTAGCGTGCAGGTTGGGGTGGGATGCACGGCTTCTGATGGAACGGCATGGACCATCCTGCAGGCTGGCATGGGGTCAACTGTACCTCAAGCCTGTGCTCTGCAACATACCCAAAGCCCTGCACAGGCAGTAATGCATCAGCTATTTAACACCATCTTAAGAGCATCCCTCACTTTCTAAGTCAACTGTTTAACATCTTCCTAAAAGTATCCTTCCCTTCCCAAGTGTTGATAGATTCTTTGCTTTACCATTGCAACAGGTTTCTCCCCAAGCACAAAGGGCTATTTTGGCTTTCCCACAGGGGATGGGTCATGGTGCAGCGCTGAGCCAAGCTGGGATGCCCACAGGGTGAGCAGGGCAAAGGACAGCTCCTGACCTGGCTCCTCTGACCAAGCTGAACCTGCATCCTCCATCTGCACACCAGGAGCTTTGCTGCTGGACCCCAGCTACAGCATCCACATGGGAGCAGCTCCCTTCTGCAGCGAGCTGGGCCCATAGCATTGAAACAAATAAATAACAAATGCCTTCTTTTCATGGTAAGTAAGGAATAAGCGATGTTAGTGACCCAAGCAGAGCTATTTGATGTTGTGCTTACTGAATTACAACACATGGGCTTCAACCTCCCAGTGAGATGTGGTTTCCCACCACCAGTGCACAATTGTCTAGGCAGAGTTTGAAGTAACACCCCAGCCTCCCCACCAAACCCCATCAAGAGCAACCCTGTTCTCACAAATAACCCCCTGGAATTAACGTTTTCAAGTAAAAAACCCCCCCACTTCCCATCACATCCTTGACCACCTCCAGTTGAGGGCTGGAGGCTCACAGATAGGAAATATTACAGGAGGGTAAAGCCCCCATTCTCCTGCCAACCTTCCTCAATGCAAACCTGGGGGCTCAGTTTGTCCTCTGTGTTTCCAGTCCTGACACCCGGTTTCCTACACATCACATCCCACAAATACCAAAGAGCTCTTTCCAATCCCATTTAGATTCTAACAAACACCTCCCAACATTCTGAGGGCTGCAGAGGAGCAGTCCCTGCATGGCAGGACCCACACACAGAAACTCACCTGGAAACCCACACCAATTAAAAGATACTTGATCTTCACTATAAAAAAGTGTGCGGGTTTTTTGGGGTGTTTATTTATTCTTTTGGTTTGGTTTGATTTTTTGGGTTCTTTTTAAATGGGCCATTTGCTGAAGGTGCTCCTGAAGAACACTATTCCCCTGTATCCACCAGGGTGGGGTGGAAGTTAGTTTGATGGGCTAGAGTAATCACTGCCAACCCAGGGCAGAGCAAGGTAGGATGATCAGCTGGATTTCATGGGATATTAGCCAGCATGTGCAGGGATGTGAGGGTCTCAGTGGCTCTGCAGCGCAGGCTGTCAAGGAAAGGCAGCACTGAGCAGCTTTCCCACGGCAAGCCTGGGGATGCTCACAGAGATGCTGCAAATACTAAGTGGGATTTGTAGTTTATTAACACCCCCTCCCTCCCCCCATCCCCAAGAGTCACAGCAGTGGGGGGAGGCTCTGAAGAGACCCAGTTGGCTGAGCCCTGACTGACAAATTCCAGGGTGGTCCCATGGCATGTGGTGGGATGACACTGATCCTCACTGTTCCCTGGGGGACAGAGTGAGGAAACCCCTGGCAGCTGCACTGCCATCACTGCCTGGATAGAGTCATGGAATGGTTTGGGTTGGAAGGGACCTTAAAGCTCCTCCAGCTCCAACCCCTGCCACGGGCAGGGACCCCTTCCACTGGAGCAGCTTGCTCCAAGCCCCTGTGTCCAACCTGGCCTTGAGCACTGCCAGGGATGGGGCAGCCACAGCTTCTCTGGGCCATCACCCTGTGCCAGCGCCTCAGCACCCTCATAGTGAATCAGAATCATCGAATGGTTTGTGTTGGAAAGGATCTCAAGATCATTCAGTTCCAACCCCCCTGCCATGGGCAGGGACACCTCACACTAAACCATGGTACCCAAAGCTTGAACACGGCCAGGGATGGAGCATTCACAGCTTCCCTGGGCAACCCATTCCAGTGCCTCAGCACCCTCACAGGAAAGAACTTCCTCCTTATGTCCAATCTAAACTTCCCCTGCTTAACTTTTAACCCCTTGTCCTATCACTACAGGATATAATGCATAAAGCACTCCTGAAATAACAGCTTAATCTTCAGCAGCTCCAGGAGTCCCACTCCCAGGCTCCAATCACTCCTGTTATTGGGAAGAGGTAATAAAACCCCAGCCACCACCACGAAATCCCTGGTGCTGAGGAGGGCTGGGGGCTGCCTCCGAGTTAATTGCATGCACAAAACCAGCCCTTAGGCTTTCTGAAGCCTTCTGAAGAGAATTAAAAGGGAATTAAGTTGCTCACTTCAGCTCAGTCAGTGCAAATAAACCTTCAGCTGTTGGATTAGCAGCGGCAGAGCAGGAGCGGCGGCTCCTGGAATTTCTTCCTTTCTGGTTTTGTTATTTTTTTCCCCATTTCCTTTTAATTCGTGTCATTCAGGGCAACAGAGTGTCAAACCAGCCTGGATCTTCTCCAAGAAATCTCTGCTTTTGCAGCCACGATACTACTGCTTCCATTCCTCATGGAAATACAGGACAAAATAACCCCCAACCCAAAACCCTAATCCCGGTTCACACTGGTACCTCGCATCCCCATGAGAGTCCTATGCAGAGCTCATTTTTCCTATAACGTTGGACTAAGCAGCATATCAGGCACAGAAGGAGATGCTCTCCCCCCATCTGCATGTGGTTTGCTCTGCACAGTTGAGCTCATGCTGCACCTGACATGAGTGATGAGCCCAAGCAGGGAATAAACTGTCAAGTAACTGCTGCTTGCACATGGAAGTAAAGAGCAGACTGGCTTCATGAATGCATGAACTCCATGGCCCCTGAGGACCATCGCAGGGGTCTGTGATCTGGCAGCATTTGCAGACCAGCCTGACAGGCAGAGCAGGCAGGATGGCAGCTGAGAGGGATGATCCCTTGGCTGGGGTAGGTGAATGAATGTGAACAACCTTCATCTGTGCACCCAGTGACTCCAGGTAGCAGCTGGCTGGATTGTGCCTCAGTTTCCCCAGCTGAGGAAATCCCACTTGTTTGGCCTTACAGTGCCTGAAAGGGCTGCAGGAAACCTGAAGAGTGGCTTGGGACAAGGGCTTGTAGGAACAGGCCAAGGGGAATGGCTTGAACCTGCCAGAACAGGGGAGACTGAGCTGAGCTCTGAGGCAGCGGCTGTTCCCTGTGAGGGTGCTGAGGCGCTGGCACAGGGTGCCCAGAGAAGCTGTGGCTGCCCCATCCCTGGCAGTGCTCAAGGCCAGGTTGGACACAGGGGCTTGGAGCAAGCTGCTCCAGTGGAAGGGGTCCCTGCCTGTGGCAGGGGTTGGAGCTGGAGGAGCTTTAAGGTCCCTTCCAACACAAACCAGTCTATGTTAAGAAAATCTATGTTTTCTACAGTGCATGACTGGATATTGACTCGCAAATCTGCCAATTATACACACANGTGGAAGGGGTCCCTGCCTGTGGCAGGGGTTGGAGCTGGAGGAGCTTTAAGGTCCCTTCCAACACAAACCAGTCTATGTTAAGAAAATCTATGTTTTCTACAGTGCATGACTGGATATTGACTCGCAAATCTGCCAATTATACACACACATATAGATATACACACATACTTATATATACATATACACACATACTTTTATATATATATATATGCTATTTGTAGTGACAAGAAGAGGAATTTCAGGCTAAGATGCAGGACACCCCCTCCTCCCCACACACTGCATCTGCAGAGCTAAGCCTGAGCAGAAGGCAGCACAAGTAGCCAGAGAAGTGGCTGGGCTTGGGCAGAAGCCGGCTGCTGGATCCAAGCAGGGCTCAGCAAGTCCCTGGGAGCTTTCATCAGCTGGGTTGGGCTGGAAGCAGACGTTCCACAGCACATCAGCAGATACTGCATTTCCACTCTCTCTGAGAGCAGGCACTAAAACGCCAGCTGAAGAAGCCTGGTTGGTGTCCCTGAGAGGGAAAATGTTGGAAGTGTTAAGCAGAGCCTTGAACCCCCCAGTGTCAGTAAAGCCATGGGTGATGGGGGTCTCCGCAGGTCAGGTTTGCCCATCTCCAGCTTCCCCCAGCAGGACCCAGGTTCATTGCAGAGCCAAACCCCACACCAAAAATGGGAACCATCACCTTAGCCTGGCTAATAGTCAGCTCCCTGCTGCTGAATTGGGATCTGAGGCCAAAACCAAGCATGGGGAAGGGGTGGAGATAAGTTTCAGTGGTTCTCACCTGAGTGAGGAGCAGTGGCTGTTCACTGATGTGAATTAGGGCACAGCTGAGCAAATACAATCACTACCTGCAGGTATTAATTGGAAAGTCTCATATTTTGGTGCTTGCAAAGCTCTTTCAGGGCAGCTTCAGCAAAGGAGAGGTCCCTCCTCCTTGCCTCGCTGCTCTGGAAGCATCCTGCATGCTCTAAGTCAAACGGGGACTTTGCTACACCCAGGCACTTGGTGAATTTCCTGAGGGCACAGGATACCCACAGCTCCTGCTCACTTTGACTTCACAGCCCTGAAACAAAGACTGCAGCCTGCTTTCCCCTGCAGTGCCCTGGGTGTCCCAGCCCTTTTCCCAAAGGGGTATTCCAGCTGCAATCAGTGCTGCTCTCTGCTAACACCCCTGTTTGTCCAAGAGATTTCCCCCAGCACCAGCCCAAAGGAGACAGGCTCAAAGACAGGTGGGACAAACACCTTTGGAAAAGACACAGGTAAATGCCTGCTCTGGATTAAGCAGCCAGCACCAGCTCTGCTTATGCCCCCTGAGATCCTGCTGCTGTTCTCCATGCATCCCTCCTGCTGCTGAGAGCCCCCCATGCCCCAAAAATGTGGGCTGTGGGCTGGCTACACCACAGAAAAGCCCCTACAAGGGTTCATGTGGTAGGTAAATCCTCATGGCATGGTCTGGGTGCTGCTGCTGCCCAAATGCTCCCCCAGCATCTCAGGGGGTGGTAGCAGGGGACTGAACACACTCAAATGAAGCAGGAGGATGGAGCTGACACTCGCTGTCTGGAAAGCTTAAACACACAGCATCTCTAGGCACAGTTAATGATCCAGATAGGTCAGCTCTCCACCCCAACCCTGTGTCCTGATGGCAAAGAAAACCATTTGTGCTATTAGCACCGCATTACTCAAGCTGAAGGCAAAGCTATCAACCAATTTTCCTCTGATGGAGCTCGGAGACAAGGGGAGGGATGAGTCATTTCAATCCCAGCACACACAGGAGAGAGCTGGCAGGGAGAGAAAGTGGCAGAGCAAAGAAGCAGCAAATCCCCCTTGGAACATCTTCACTGGAACCAAACAGTGCTGTGGAAAACAGCCAGGGAAGGGCACGCAGGAAGCCTGGCACTGGGATGCCAATGGGTTCAAGCCAGGAGCTGGATGGTTGCAGGACCATTACCCCAGGGATTCCCACCAGGGAGAAGAGGATTCCCCCATGGCTGCTCCCTTACAAAACCTTTCTACATTTCTTCTTTCCCAAACAGCTGCTTTCTTGTGTGCAAATGGCACTTGTCCCCTCATGCTGCCACCGCAGAGGGAGGACGCATCACACAGAGCTGCCACCTCCTACAGCGTTATCCCAGCCTACTCACCCCCTGACTCCCGGAATTCGGATCAGACCCACCACTATAGGGGTTCACACAACAGCAGCTGGATGGGCTTCACTGCCACCACCACCATGCTGAGCCCTGGTGCCTTTCCTGCTTAGGGCATTCAGCATGAAATGGGTTTCTTGGTTAAATTCTCCAGCTTTCAGGGGGCTGCACTGCCTGCCATGTAACACTTAGGGTGCTAATGGGGTGTTTCACCTTCCCCTACCCCTCCTCCTCCATGCCACTTGCCTCTGGGCAATATTGAGGACTACTTGTAATCCCTTCCCTGCTTGGATCCAAGCAGTTAGGAAGGGCTTTTCCTCTCCTCAGAGGCTTAACAGTGTCTTGAGTTTATTTGAGGCTGGCAATAGACAAAAATTGCTTTGTATAAGCCCTTTGGGATGGATGGTGCTGGAAAAAAGGACAAAATGGGGGGGGGGCTGCCTCCTCCTCTGTGGGTCCCACTGGGTCCAGCCAGCCCCAGTATCACAGCCCTGCACAGGTTTTGTCTTAGCTCTGTGTGTAAAGAAAGCAAAGCACAAGCTCACTTCACCTTCAGACACATTTCCATCACTGCAGAGGTCTCATAGAGCTCCTTGGCATGGGCCTTGTACCTGCAGCAGCATCCCCCAAAGGATGTACCACATCCCTCTCCAGGCTGAAGAGATCAATGAGCAATAATGGCTGTGGCAGCCCCTGCGGGCTCTGCCTCAGGGGTTTATCTGGGCACAGTGGGCTTAAATGTAAACAGGACAAAAGGATGGTAGCAAATGGGATGGGGAATGTCCCCCATCTTAGCTGGAAAATGTGTAGCAATGGCTGCAGAGCTGCCTGATGAGTGATGTGTATGGTTCTGGCCTAAAAATGTCAGTTATTATTCTCCTTCTCCATGACAAAGATGCTGAGGAAAATGGGGGCAAGAACCAACAGAAACTCCAACTGACACACAACTGAACGTAAAGTGAATGCAAAGTGATCGTAAACCCCTTGATCATCCTATAGTGTGGCATCTCAATTTTAAGATAAAGAAGAGATAACTTCCTTCATTTTAAGCATCTCCCATTTGACCCAGGCCAGTTTCAGAAGCCTTGGGGAGCGGGGATGTAACTGAAGCAGCATCCAACCCCACTGCAAGAACCGACCTGTCACACCCAGCCCAGAGCCAGCGCACAGAGTCACTGTGATGAGCCTTGTTTTGCTCCTATAGTAATTGGACGTGATCACTTGCTCTACTCAGATCATGGCCAATATCCATCACAGACATCATCCACATTTGTTAGTGAGGGAGGAAAAACCAACAGGCCCGTGCAAGGCTCAGTGCTGCTCCAAGTGATGCTGCTGCAAAACATAGCCCTGGAGCTCGTGTGGCTTTGCACCAAGTGATCTGGGATCAGGTGAGCCTGAGCTCTTCCTGCTGAACTAGGAATGGGAGTTTGCTGATAGAAGGGGTGATAGGTTTAAACTAACACAGGGGGAGTTCAGATCAGATGTAAGGAAGAAGTTCTTTACTATGAGGGTGCTGAGGGAAGTGGTAAATGCCCCATCCTTGGCAGTGTTCAAGGCCAGGTTGGACAAGCCTTGGGTGACATGGTTTAGTGTGGGTGTCCCTGCCCACGGAGGGTGTTGGAACTCTATGATCTTTAAGGTCCTTTCCAACCCAAACTATTCTGTGATTCTATGAGTCCGTGATAGAGCAGTGAGGGTTAAAAGAGGCTGGGTAGGCAATATGCCACCCAGCTCTCACTAATGGGGTTTGCACCCTCATTACCCAACTGATGGGGAACAGCCTGGTCACTTCTAGGGAAAAACAACCAGAAAGCAGAAAGAGAAAAAGCCTATAACTGTGCTAATAAAAGACATGACAGGATAATAAATGCAACTTCTCCTCAGCTGCCCTTCCTTACTCCAAAGCACCGGGTGCGTTTTTCCTCCCTTTCAGTACTGAGCAGATCTGGCTGCCTGGCACAGCATGAAGTGATTTTTCCAGCTTGGTGGGAAGCATCTGGGGCTGATCCCAGGGGCTGGATCTTCACAAAAGATGGAAATCTGCCACAGCTGCTCCTCGCTGGGCCATCCAGGCTTAACAAGAAACTACGCCAGCCACTGGTTTGGGGAGGATTTAGGAGGGATTGATTGTTTTCAAGTGGCATCCTCTGGACATGGTTCCAGATGCTTTAGATACCGTTATTGTGTATTCATTCTTCCAGGATGTTAGCGAGGTAACCACGGCTCCAGAAGCAAAACCCCACTTGCAGGAAGTAAAGGATTCACCCTGGGGGTAAAAAACCCCATCCCTATGTTCCTGGACAAGCAGTCTGAAAAGCACAAGTTTTATCCCAGGCAAAATCCCATTTCTGCTGCTCAGGTGTTGGACAAAGCCTGGGATCTACTGGGCCAAAGGCCCAGGGATGTCAGCTCCTGGGGGAGATGCTGCCTGGGATGGGTGATGAAGGCCCCAGGACAGCCAAGCCACCACCCTTGGCTGAGTTTCCCATGCATAATCAGGAAACCTCCCCTAGCACGGCTTACCCCACAGCACCTTGTACATAAAATAGGTCTGGAAAATCAGTGCAGCTCTTTCCCAGCTCTGTGGGGAAACCCTGCTTGGCTGGGTTTGGGTAGCCAGGCAAACACAGATGGATGCTGCAGCCATGGATCCGCAGCTCCGCTCACCCTCAACCCCACTTCCCACTGCTGAGGCAAAGACCAAAGGCAAACCCTGCCAGAGACCATTTTTGTTCCTTATTTTCTATCTTTCATATTCTTAGCACAGCCCTTCTGTCTGGCAATATGCTACCACTGCCACCAAATTGAAGCTGGAAGATTAGAGCAATCAAATCCATTTCCACAGGATACATTTAACTGGACAGGTTCTGCTTTAAACCTAAAGTACCCTACTGGGGATTCATTACCAAAATCCATCCGCTTCCCATTTGTTTCTAATGGGAGGGAAGATGAGTTTTGAATAATTAAAAGCCATCTCCTCACTGCCTGCCTGTTGCTGGATGGAGTGGAGGTGTGCTGCTGCTGTGCCTGCTCGCTGCTCTGCAGGACCCCATTCCAGCACTGTGCATTAAACCTGCAAAACTCCTGAACAGCTTAGGAACCCTAAAAGGGACCAAAATATCCATGGAATCCCAGCCTGGTTTGTGTTGGAAGGGACCTTAAAGCTCCTCCAGCTCCAACCCCTGCCACAAACAGGCACCCCTTCCACTGGAGCAGCTTGCTCCAAGCCCCTGTGTCCAACCTGGCCTTGAGCACTGCCAGGGATGGGGCAGCCACAGCTTCTCTGGGCCATCACCCTGTGCCAGTGCCTCAGCACCCTCACAGGGAAGAGCTTCTGCCTAAGAGCTCATCAAGACGGGCACCAGCTGAAACCAGTGTTAAAATAATAGCCCTAAGAAAGGAGCAGAAAATGGGTGTTTTCCAGCTTAAAGTTCTTCCCCATTCTTGTCTGTGATTGCATCATCTCTGAAGGACTGGGCTGTTCGAGCCCTTTGGATGGCGACTGCTTTCCCTTGCAAGGGCAGTGAGGGGAGTGATGACAAATCCCTACAGTTAATTACAAAGCCCCCTCCAACACCACAGCAGGAATGTATGAGCATTCATTCCTTTTGTCCTAGCACAACCTCTGTGGAAATGCAAAACTCAGCCACTTCCGATTTTCTCTTTGCATTGACTGGAAGGAGAAAGGACCCAACAGATTCTGTTTCATTAATTATCACCATTGATTTCTGGGTATCTTTCATATTGTTATCCCGAGACAGAGCTCTCGGTAACTCTGAAGCATCTCTAGTGCTCACGCTTGGAAAATTGATTTAGTGCTGTCTGTGAAGCAGCATTTCCAAGCTCCCTCTCCCCAAAATACACTCTAAATGTTAATTTGCATGCTCGGAACGAACCTGGTGATTTGTCATTATATTTGCCTCCTCTCCCAGATGTAGCTACTTGTTCCCTTCTTAATTGATTTTCATATTTAGATTCACTTCTAGGGAAGGTAATTTGGGGATTGAATCAGAAGAGAATTGATGGCTGACAACAAACAGGAGCTTCGATGGGACTTCATTAGGCCATCAAGCACCCACACTGGTCCTCTCTTCCTCCAGCACTTTCATTTGCTTGGTCTATTATAAATCATTATATTGAAAATAGGTGCTAGATAGAAACTCCTCACTGCTTCCCAAAACAGAGGCAAAAGCTGCCAGCTTAGGAGGAAGAAGTTATTTGCAAACATTCATAGGAATAAGAGCCCAGGAGGGTTTCTCTCAGCTCCATTGGTTATTGCTGGCTGCTGCTGGGGAGTGTGGGATCCATCACTGCAGTACAGTACATCACTAGGAAGGGCTGCTGCGATGCCCATTACCCACCCAGGCACCATAGATTTGCCTTGGGATGTGTCTGCATCTCTGGGTGCGTGCAGTGGGAGTGGAGCCTGCACTAGGGAAGGGAGAGGAGCCTGAGGAGGTGCCATGACTTACCTAGAACAGATCCTATGTCCTGAAAGTGCAGCCACAGCAAACAGTGTGGAAATAACCTGGGATAACGGCATTCCAGGCTTTTTAGAGCTGGCACCCACAGGTTGCAGCAGCCTTTGCTTGTGTCAGGTATCTCGAAGTACACAGGATGCTCGTGATGGCCAAATGGATGCAAGCAATCCTCAGAGGAAGCCTGGATACCCAGGACACCCTGATATCGCAAGTGCTCCTCCCCTAAGCTGCTCCAAGGCTCTTGGGGCAGCCCCATAAGGATGCCATAGCTCAGACAAGCCTTTAATAGCTCCTATCATCCCAAAGCTCTCATTACTTGATTAGCAGCCATAAGGACAGCAGGCTGCATAGCAGTGCTCCAGGTGATGGGAATTACCCAACACAAAGTTACCTGGGTTGACCTGCCCAGATTACTGCATTTCCACTTTAAGTCTGGTTTTATTCATTGCACTTTTAGCACCTGAACTTGTAAAAAAACCCTTTCAAAACAGAAAACCAAACCAAACCAAACCCCATCCCTTAAGGAAGAAATGTTTTTCTACCAGCATGGTTCATTTTAGGGCCATTCCAGCACTAGCTGCTGGAGAAAGCAGTTTCTTCCTCTCTCCTACTGCTCTAAACACAGTTAATTCTTTTACAAATGAACTTGCACAATGTCACAGTCCATTACCTCACCTTGGAATAGTTCTTTTCCTGAACTTTCCGAGCCTGATAAATGGAACAGTGCTTGGATTTTCTCTGGGGGAGTTTTACCTGTAATGTGACTTATTAAAATACAGCTGACTGCAGAAGAAATAGCAATTTCTTCAACAGGGTTCGGGTTATGCAGCGAAACACAGATAATGAATAATGGTTTATGGCAAAACTGATAAATCAGCAGCTATTACACAGCCTGGCTTTCTTTAATCATTGGGAATTGATAGGCAAGATGCCATGGCCCACCAGGTAGCAGAAAAGCAGAGGTCTCCAGGACAGCAATGACTCATGGACACCTTGAAAACCCCAGGCAGCCCTGCCTATGATGATGTCCCTGCTCAACTGCTGTGGCCAGGGCACCCACATCCCTGCCCACTGGGGCTTATTCCAGATCCTGCTTTTATCCCTGGCTGTGAAATGCTGCTTTATTTCTAGCAGGAGCAGGTAGAGAAAAGCAATTTACTTCTGTGTGTGTTTGCTGCCTCCATGTGCAGAGCAGGACAGGGCAGCAGTGCCCAAGCTGTAGGCATGCACCCTGTCTCATCCAGCACCATTGGATCCAGAGGTTCACATCCCTTGGGGTGCCCCATCCCCTGCCAGCCCTCTCTTTTACAGCACCTGATCCAGGGAGGGACCGTTAACTCTTCCCTGCCCACAGACCTTTGTTGCCCTCAGGCTGGGCAGCAAAAGGTAATCATGGGGAGAGCTGGTGCCTCGGTATTATCCCAGCATCTTTCTTCCTTTTCCAGCTCCTGTTGCTATCCAGGGTGTAGCTTGGCTGCTACAGGGCATGATGAGAAAAAGCAGATGGTAAATGGACTTATTTCCTAAAGCAAGGTTAACCTGGAAAATAAACAGCAGAGAGGAAAATGGAGCAGGCTGAAGGACCAAGGACCGGGGGGACATGGTGCGCAGGGAAGGAAGGTGCAATGTTTCCTCACGTGGAAGAGGAGCCCAGTCTAGGATCACTGCACCCACCAGCCTGACACCATCCAAGAGGCAAACTGTGTTGTGTTGGGAAGCTTGGCCTGGCCCTAGCCCTGGTGACATCCAGAGATGCTGCTGGCACTGCCATGGGCTCTGTTGGGTAACACTAAGTGATCATTTCTGTGCCCTGCCTCAGTTTCCCCACCTGTACCCTGAGGGTAACCGCAGCCATCAGCAGTGTCAGTAGTGACATGTCACACATCCAAAGTACAGTGAGAATCTCTGCAGAGAGATGTAAATCCAAGTCAAACACTTCTTCTTCATACCTCTTGGGGAGACCAGACCATAATTGGCTCTGACAGACAGACCCTGGCTGGCAGAAGGGCAGGAGGAGCACAGCCTCCTGCTTGCTTAGAGCTGAATCCCTGCTCCTGCTTTTTGCTGGAGAATTCCAATCCCACCCATGGTCAGGCTTGAAAAACCTGGGGGTTTGCACGTGTAGCCCCTGCTCAGTGCTTACTGAGGCTGAAGAAAGCCTCCTTGTTTCCCTGTACTGCCTGGAGCTGAGCCTGGCCGTGCTGTCTGGGGTGGGAAGCAGCGAGCAGCGCTCAGAGGCAACAGGCTGGGTTTCATTAAAACCTCCCTCTGTGTTAGTTACCCTCATGCCAGACCCAGCACAACCCGTTAGCAACAAGGCTGAGCTGAAACTGCCCCAGGCAGCACCTGAAGACACCGTGTTACTGATGAGCGGCTTAGCCCACAGCTCCTTCACATCGTTCCTCCTCCTCTTCCTCCGGCAGCAAATCCGGGCAAGAGCCCCCAAGGCCTGACCCCAGGAGCTACTGGAGCAGAGGAGCCCTGGAAGCAGGCAGGAGCCGCTGCTTTCCCAAATCCCTCCTTAATTATGAACGATGAACACTTGAAAATCTGACCCGAGGTGGCTGTTGTTGAGTCATCCTCTGTTTAATTGCTTGCAAATATTACACTGTCTCACAGTAAGGGCTGTAAATTACCAGCAAATAAAGTGTGGAAGCTGCTTTGCAGCTAATGTATTGCTTCGGGGGAAAGTTTGGGAGTAAATGCATTTTCCTGCTGAGCAAACAGCACCTTCCCTGGGGATCAGGCTCCGGCAAGGGTTGCAAGGGGATGCAGAGCAGAGGGCTGAGGTGGGAGATGCCCAACCCCTTGCTGGACCATGCCTGCACCTTGCAGGTAGGAAGAGCCACAGCAGGGGTAAAAGAGGGAGAGACCCAGTGCAAGTGCTGTGACAGTGTTTGTGTCACTCACTGGGAGCCTCAGAAGTGCCAAGCACTATTTGTCAGTATTTCCCAGTCCCCCCTAAGGAGAGTCTGAAGATTTCAATATGAAGGTTCATTAAGTGACTTCACGTGGAAAAACAACCCTAAAGATCTACTATTCAGCAGCAGAGATTTCCCCAGAGGCCTCTGTTGTTATCGTCATCCCCGTTATGAGTGATTTATCCTTGGTGTTCCCAGCTTGGCTCTGCAAATCACTGCTCCCATCACGAATCCAGCCCATCTCGACACCCAGCCAGAGAGAACGCAGCCCTCATGGGTGCCAGCATCCCTCCTCCTTCCCCAGTGGTCCCCAGGGCTCTGGGCTGTCCTATCGCCCTGCACAAAGCTGGGGCATCACCCTTCATTGATGTCCCCTAAGCCACAGCCATGGGCATTCCTAAACGACTAAAAACTATGCCAGGAAATCCTGAGGTTGGGATGAAACTTGGAGGTATCCATGGTGGGTTGGTGAAGCCTTTGGGGAAATCTGGCTTGTGCCCTGGGGACGTTCATGGCCACAGTTGGTTGGTACCAAAGTCAGGCAGGACTTTGCCAGCAACCAGCCTCCATAGGAAGGTCTCCAAGAACAAGGCTGTTGAAGCTGCCCCAGGATTTAACCTGATCTATTCATTCCCATCTCTGGACTCCAAGGACATCTATCATCAAATCACAACTGTTCCAGGGGAAGGGGGTGGCAGATCTATGGGAATCTGAGAAAAGGCGATGGAAAGCAGGAAATACCAGCAACGCTGCTGAGCCACCTTCCGAAAATAGATGGTGGCCAAGCAAAGGAAGAGGAGAGTGCGTCCCCTCCCTGCCTGGGGCTGATGGCTCTTTTCCAGACACACAGTTACATGAACTAGGCGCTTACAGAGAAGCCCAAGGCTGAGGCTGCTGGGGGAGGATCCCAGCAGGGATTTGTCCTGGTGACAGCTCAGGCTCCGGCAGGATTCCAGTCACATAAACCCGACAGATTTCTAACCTGCGGCAAACACAGAACAGTGACTTGTCCATGGCCAATGGGAAATAAGATCTCACATCGTTTCTACATTGTTCTCATAGTCCTGCTGAAAGGAAAAGGTCCTCTTTGAAGCAAAGGAATCCAGACACACACCCCCCAAGAAAATCAAGGTTATCTCAAGGGTTTATAGCCTCCTTCAGACCATCAGAAAACAGGAGGGAAAATCAACAGGAGCCTCAATCAGACAAACCCCAACCCCTCTGATTTCCTAGGAAAGGCAAATTAGGTGTTAAGAAGCACTTTTTCCATACCCCCAAGATGAAGGGTAATTGATGAAGGAACCTCTTTCTATGAAGGCATTTACTTTGCTTTGCAAAGAAACACAGACTATAACTGGCAGGTTTTGTTTCTTTTGGCATGTGCAGCCTGCAGGCTCTCAGCAATCCTCAGGCACTGCTGTGCTGGGGTTGGGTCATTTATAGGTGCTGAGCAGGGGTCAGTCCTTCGGGTGTTTCAAGAGCAGCTGCTGAGGAGGTTTTGGGTTCAGGCAGTGAGTTTAGCTACAGCTCAACAGAAAGCATCCCCCTGAGGCAGGAGGAGAGGTGTCCATGGTCTGTCAGCCCCGCTGTCCCCATCACTGATGGCTTTGAGTAACCCTGCAGGTCCCCCTCCTCCCCATCTGCTTCAGACTCCTTGCCACAGCTGGGGACTGCAAAGGAAAACCACAGTTCCTGTGAACAAGGAACACACATTCCCCACCTGTGAACGCAGGTGGGAAATGAGATTTATTGATGTCAAGGACGATGGAGAGAAAGCCTTCAGTTGTTTTGCTGGGGTGCTCCTTGCAGCACCTCCTGGTCCCCCCACCAGGCACCCACCTAACTCTTTATTTGGAAAACATTACCCATCCCTTGGGAAAAAAACCTGGAGCAGCCAGAAAGCTGTTTCCTCCACCAGAACTACCTGGAAGAGAGTAACAGAAGTGGGGAGGAAGGAAGCTGTAAAGCAGAGGAAGCTCTAAGGCGTTCATTATGGCAACGCTCAGGAGCTGGAAAGGAATAAAGGAGTCTCTGGCCTTTGTTCAACACTGAAGCTGTGGTGCTGAAATAGATGAGCAAGAACAATGAAACTTCCACCAGTCCTGGTTTTAACTTGATGATTGTGAGGGATTTTCTCAACATGAACTCTGAATAGTGTGAAAATAATAGTGTAAATACTCCTCTGTCTCCAGGGAGGAAGATGCACATAAAGGGGTATTTCCTGGCTGTGTTGTGCTGGCGGCAGCCTCGGGTGTAAATTGCTGCTGCAAGGAGTTCAGGAGCCACCCTTGGAGAAACACTGGAAGGAAACGTGTCCTTCCCACCTTCCCTCTATCCTTCAGCTAATTTTGTATTTCTCTTTCTGGCTGTGCTGCAGACAGTAATGAACGTGGGTGATTTGCCATCAGATAAATTGCATGCCATTAGCTGCCTGTTTAGAGACCATATTTCCTCTTTGTGATGAGAGCTCAATATCTTTCCAATGAGTTATTACTCGGAGATCTTCTAGACCTGGACTTTAAGTACCAAGCAATTACAGTGCTGTAATTCCAGGGCTGCCCACCTCCCTGCTAGACACAGTCTCTTAAGCCTCCTCAGGTTGACTGAAGGAAGCTTTTTCTGTTTTAAAAGAATGCCTTAATGGCAGCTGTTAAACCAGCTCCATTTTCCATTCTCCTCTTCCATCCAGCCCCTGAAGCATAATGGAGCCCCAGCCTGCAAACCTGTGAAACCACTGCCAGAATTACTTCCCAAATGCACATCAACTTTTATCAATGAATACAGCAGCAATGAGCAGAAAACTCAGAGCTAAAGCTGCTAATGCAGAGTTCATGGTGCAGTGGAATGGGATCAGTGAGATGGGATCAGCAGGATGGCAGACAGTAGGATGCCATGCAGCAGGATTGGATCACTAGGATGGGATGTAATAATAGGATCCTGCAGGATGGGATGCAGTGGGATGCAGTGGATGGGATACAGAAAAAGGGATCAGTAGGGTGAGATGTGGTGGGATAGGGGCAGGGGGATGGGATGAAGCAGGATGAGATCAGTGGGGTGGGATCCCAAGGGATGGCATGCAGCAGGATGGACTTGGAAAGTTTCCCAATACACTCACAAAGGCATCATGTGCCTGACCCTGGCCACTCCTGGCTGAGCAGAAGCTTGTTTGAATCAAACCTCTTTCTATTCCTCTTATGACTTCATTCCCTCTATCAGGTGCAGGCAAAGCATCCTGTCCTGGGACAAACCAGCGCACAGGGAGGTTTGCCTCTCCCTTTCCCTCCTCTAGAAACAATACAGGATTATGCTTCACGGCGCTGGGGTCTTTGTGAATGACCGAGCAATGGAGCAAACCTGCGGGGGTATTTCAGCCTCCCAAAGGGCTGACACTGCAATGGACCCAGGAGACCAGGCTGATGCTGGGAGTATTTTAAATAGATCAAATAATCATTGCTTTTCAAAACCGGGTTTTTCTGTTCCAGGCCTCGGGCACGTGGAGTTCAAGTGCACTTCTATAGTGCATTAACCGTGGTTTAATGAAGCCCGCATTCGCCGCTTGCGAGTCTCAAAGCCACTCTTGGTTTTGAGCTGTAATTGTCACTGAGAAATGGCAAAACAAACAGCAATTAAACTGGGAAAGGGAATGACAAAAAATCGTGCCAGTAGGACTGGAGCTCATAAACCAGCACTGGTGATGTGCACACATGAAACTGCTGCCGGTTGCTGGGGACTGGAAAGCACAGAAGTGCCTCGTTTGCCCCTTTTCTTGCTTTTGCCTTCGTTTTCATCACGTTTTTGCAGTGTGAGCAATGCTCATGGGTGAAGGCAGGGTTGTGCATCTGGAGGGAACACATGAGGAGTTCCCAAGACATCCCCAGGCTGAGGTGGGGACTGAGGCTGCTTCTCTGGGATCCCAGGAGTAGTGGTCTCTGCACCCAAGGAGCCCAATGGAGCCACAGCATCAGGAGCTCCCTTCTGGCATCACTGCTCTTTTGGAATGAGCTACAGGATGAGCCCTGAAAACTGCTTCAGCCTCTCCAGAAAGATGAGAGCCCTCCCATAAGAGGGAGTTTTTATTAGCATGATGCTAATAATGTGATACTTCCATTAAGGTGGCACTGTCCCTGCAGGATTCTTTTCCATGGAATAATATATCCCTGGCTGGAGCTGGCATACAGATAATGGTTGATAACAACATGGGGTCATGCATTTTGTGTGGTATTGTTAAAGTGAAAACACCAGCCAGGCAGTGGTGGCCAATTACTGTCAGCTCCTACCTGCAAATAGGGAAAGATTCCCTTTCCTAGGAAGGAGAAAGAGAAGCTATGGACTGGACCTGGTGCTGCAACAAGGGAAATGGTTATGGTAATTTCTGTGTCTGGAAAAATTAGAGGCTGAAGTGCTCCCTGCCTGCTTTGTTGGGCTTCAACCTTTATATCTGGAGTGTTTCAGACTGGTTTTGCTTTACCTTAAGCACCCTGTTCTATTAAAAACAAAGGAGTGCGTTGTTGAGACCTGCACTCATGCAATGTAAGTAGCTTGTACAAAAGTGTTAAGCTGCACATGGTTGCTGTCAGCAATATGAAGATGCACTAAAACACATCTGAAAGGTTGACTCTGGCGACTACCAGCATCACAGGCAAAATAAGCCCCTCTCTTCATCACCATTTCCCACTAATTTAGACATTGCAAACCAGAGGGATTTGGGATGAGAGAAAATGGAAAAGGTCATTTGCCTTTTCCTGCCTCTGAATGAACCCCAATATATCAATTTTTAACCTATAAGGAAAAATCCAGAACAAAGCTCTCAGCTCCCTCATACAGGAGAATGCTTCACTTGTTGAGGAAACCAGGTTTAACTGCATGCTCAGATAAGCTTAGTTTTTAATCTATAGCGAACACATTTAAAACGGTTTTATTTAACTAATAAAACCCGAGTTTGCTGCTGGTTTTGTGGTGTCTGAAATTGAAAACCAATTTCCATCTGAATAGACCAGAGCATATGTTGTGAGCATAAAATTAATAATAATCTCATAAAAAAGAAATACACATTCCCTATATTATAACATAAGAAAATGCAAACACAAAGCATTGCCATAAATGTACATTAAGCTATGTAACTGCTTAAGGAACCTCACATACATAGTATTTTCCTCTTTACAGCTAAAAAAGGAGCTGCAGAAGGTGTAAACCTCCAGATTAGTGGCTACCAAACAAGAATAATTGAGTTAAGAAAGTAAGAAAAACCTACAAATGAGGAACAAGATTAAAGCTGATCATTTAAACTGAGATTTCTGCTTTGCTAACTTAAATCATGATTAAAATGGGTGGCTGAAATCAATCGCCTCCAAAGTCTTCAGGTTTAAAGCTCTTTCCATCCTGGCATGCAGGCGGATGCAGAGGGATGCAGCGGGATGCAGCGGGACATGATGGGATAGTGGCAGGAGATCTGCTAGGATCCTGGGCTGCTGCCAAGGTCTCATGGATTAAAACCCTAAATGCCAAGAGCTGCCCACAGGCATTAAATATCTTCCAGCTCTGCCAAGCATTGCATGCTTGGAAGGACGCTTGTTCCATGGTTGTTCCTGACTGCACGGGTCAAGGAAAGAAGACCTGGATGTGGGAGAGCCAGGGGTATTAGAAAAGAAGCTGTTGATACTTCATTTTGATGCACAACCCAGGATGTTTCAGCAATGAAACATGGTCCAGAGTCATGGAGTGTGCAGATAGAGTCCTGGCACCCAGCAGCCACTGAATCCATCCCTTCCCAAGTTTTATATGGGTAGGATATGCAGGTTTTATGGGAAAGCCTTAACATGGATCCTCCCAAGTAGGTGTCTTACAAGCAGGATGGAGTGAGAAGAGGCAGCAGATGTGTGCCAGCATCCCATCTGCTAACCCATCCCAGCCTGAGGTACTACAGGAATCACCTTGCTGCTGCCATCACTGCAAGGGTGCTTTAGGGAGCTCAGTGATGCGCTGTGTACATAGAGCTCTATGAGAGCACCCCTACCAGGGCCCCCCCACATGGCCATGCCACCAAACACAGGTTCCTCACCACTGGGGAGCAACAAGGGCTTCACATCCTTCCATGCTGGACTCTTGTCATCTTTCACACTGCTTTGGAGGATGCATAATCTTTGTGAAGGGATGGGGAGATGTCTGATGACATGCTTTTGGATTTTAGGAGGGCCTGGGTTAGCCAGAGACCATGCAGGGACATGGCACTGCAGCTTCCTGGGAAGACACTCAGGAAAAAACTCCAGTTCCTTCCTGGCATCTCTCACTCTGATTCACTCCAAAGCACACCCCCGCTCCCAAGCAAACCAGACCATCTTTCTTTCATATGAAGGAGATAGGCTGAGCAAGATGTAGCAATAATCTGTTGTTTTCTATTCCACTGCTCAGAGAGGAGCCTCTAGGGATGGTGGGAGGGAAAGGGACCTCAAAATAGTGGCAGAATTTCTGTGCAGCTTGAGAAGCTTTCTGGAATAAAGAAAACCCTGGAACAGAGCAAATGTTCCCTATTTGACTTATCTCTTGGGGCAAGGATGCACAATGGACAGGATGCACCCGGTCCTCCTGCAGCAAGGGGCTGAGTAGGGACAGACAAGGTGTAATGTGGTCCCCCTCTGGAAGCTATTGGGAGAGCTGGCTATGCTGGGTTTGGAGAAGGCTGAGGTTCTCAATGACTTCTATACCTCAGTCTTCACTGGCAAAGGCTCTGACCACACCAGCCAAGTCTTGCAAGGCAGATGCAAGGACTGTGAGAATGAAGACCTTGGGCCCACTGCAGGAGAGGATCTGGTTTGAGATCATCTTAAGAACCTGAACTTGAACAAGTCCATAGGACCTGATGAAATCCATCCTGAAGGAGCTGGTGAATGAAGTTGCTAGGCCGCTGGCCATCATATTTGAAAGATCCTGGCAGTCAGGTGAAGTTCCCAATGACTGGAAAAGGGGAAATATAACCCCATTCTCAAGAAGGGGACAACGGATGACCCGGGGAATTACAGAGCAGTCAGTCTCACCTCTGTGCCTGTCAGAACCTTGGAGCAGATTCTCCTGGAAGGCATGCTAAGGCACATGAAAACCAACGAGGTGCTTGGTGACAGCCAGCATGGAGAAGATACCCTGTAGCCAGGGACCCAGGATCTGCTCTTTGCTGGGGATGGGATGATGGAAGGACCAAGACAGTGAATCACAGCTGGAACACACAAGCACAGATTTGGTCTCTGGGAAGGGTGAGAGGCACCTTTGCACTGCTCAACCTTGAGAAGGGCTCAGCCCCAGGAGGGTGCAGACCCCACATCCCATTCCCTGCCCCAGGAGCAGGGAGCAGGAACCAAGCTGTTGCTCTAGCCACATCCCAGCTCAGTAATTCCTGAGTTCCTACCACCTCCTTGTTAAACCCAACTGGGTGCAAGCTGAAAGCAAACCGTGTCAAGGGAAGTGTTTGCAAAGAACCAGCACCAGAAGTCCCAGGTCCTGGGTGAGCCTTGTTTACTGTAAAAGCACCACCTCGAGTCTTTCTTTGTCTTGCCAAAAATTGCACTAAGGCTAAGCATGAGCCTCATGCTGCCAATTTTGGCACCTATTAGCACCTCAAAATAACTCTGACTTGTTCGACATAATGAAGTGATTAAATCAGCGTGAGAAATTCTGCTGCTTGAAGCCAACAGGACACAACGAGATACATAAAATCTCAGCACAATTAGGGAGCATGGTTTGGGGGGGAGAACATTGGTGTGGGCTTCAGCAAGCTCATTGTGCCAAGCCAGCAGCACCAGGGTTAACAGGGTATCTGCATTGACTCATCTGCTTGATTTCACCCACTTTTCAGCTCCCCCTATCCCCTTTTTGCAAGTGAGGCCACTGCTGCAATAGGTGCCAGCTCTAGCCAGTGACCTGCCACCATTTCCCACACCTACTGCCTGTCTGTTTTCCTGGTACCAAATTCCTGCTGTAGAAGGTCGATGTGTTGAAGCTGGTGTGAACACAGACGGGCTCCCCCAGGGCAGCCTCTGCTAGCAAAGAGCATTTCAGCAAAGAGTTTGCTTTGGCTTCACCAGACACAGGGTGTGAGCACTTGCAGGGCTGGTGCCTGCAGCCCTGCCCTGGGCAGCCTGTTCCAATACCTGAGCACCCTGTGGGCAAGGAATTGTTCCTCAGCTCCATCTAAACCTGCCCTGGGGCAGACTTGAGGCCATGATGCAGATGATCAGGCAAGCATGAATGCATGGGTGAGAGCTCCAGAAATCAACCTTCTGCCAAGAGCAGCTAACCCAGGCATTCCTCAAGACCCCAAGGGAGCTCACAGGCCCCACAGCCCTGCGCTGTTTTGGGAGACCCTCAGGGTCTCCACCTCAGCATGGATCTGCAAAGCTCCACCAAGCCACCGGCCTCCATCCCCCCATGCAGGCATTTCCAGCAGCTTCTTAAAGACCTTCAAAAGGCTGTGTCTGCTTGGCCGGCTCTTGTCTCCAATGATTTGGTGCCTCCTCAGTGTCTGTCATGCAAACAGAGGGATGGTAAATCTTTGGCCAGCACTAATTCACATCTAGACATCACAGGGACTGAAGGTAATGAAGGGTTTTGAAATCCAATAGTCCTTAAACACTTTTGGGTGATAGCTTTTACCTTTCTATCTTCATGCTCCAGGGACAAACCATTCCTTGCAACCTATGTTCCCAGACCCTTTCACCTGAACTCTGGAAAAGGATTTCATTTAGATCTAACACAACATATGGCCATTTGTCATAAGATTATTTTTTTTCATTTATCTCCATCCTGCCTTTTCAAGTCCTTTCCCTACGTGCTACTTTGGCCAAACTCTCCAATTCCCTGAATTTATTATCTCTATAAAATGGTTTCCTGCTCCAGAGCACGACACCCCACAGCGATGCTTTAGAGGCCTTCGTCTGTTCCTATGGCAACTGGAGAAAGAGGCAAGCACTGCAGCCAGCACGGGGATAGATCCTACATGGATGCTGACACCCCCGTGGCTGCGAAGAGGCCAGGAGGATACAGGGGAGGTATAGGCAATGCTGGGATGAGCAGGGCAGAAGCACATCACCCTTGTATGTTCTGGTTTTTTGGTCACCTCATAGCAGCTCTGTGCCGGGTCTCATCAGGACACGGCTCCACTGGGTTGCTGGATGGTACTGGTCTTGTTGCAGGGGGGCACAGGCTGCTGTGGTTGACGCTGGGGTGGGATGGAGACAGCCAGCACTCAGTGGGATGTGGATTTAACCACAGGGACATTTCCTCAAGTTGTACCAGGGGACGTTTAGATTGGATATGAGGAAAAATGTCTTCACTGCAAGGGCTGTCCAGCATTGGAACAGGGCAGTGATGGAGTCACCATCCCTGGAGGGATTTAAAAGGTGTCCCTGAGGGATATGGGTTAGTGGTGGACTTGGCAGTGCCAGGTTAACAGTTAGACTTGATGGTCTTAAAGATCTTTTCCAACCTAAATAATTATGATTCTATGACATGTATATCAGCCCAGGTCACCCAGAGTGAACCACCCATCCACCAAAGCCACTGGCTGCCTAGTGGAGCACAGCAAGGGGCTGTGCAGGATAATATACAGCACAGACCCACTGAGCTAGTCTTCCTCTGGTTCCCTATCCTCAAACACTTCACACAGCCCCACTGTTTCCAAACCAGCCCTCCCTTTGCCTCAAAAGGCTGCTTCTGCAAGATCCACTGCCCTTAACCTGTTGCTGGGCATTAACACCTTTACTTTCATTTACTGATGTTATTCTCTTTTAATGCTTTATTAATCAATTCCACATTGGCCACTCCATCAATTTGCCCAGGATCGAAGAGGAGCCGACAGGACTGTAATTATCCAGGTCATCCCATTTATCGGCTTTAAACATTGGCAGAGATCTCACCTGGGAAATCAGCGGAGCAGCTTCAGCTCCGGCTTTAAACACTGACACAACTTTGCTTTTGCTTCTGTGATGGGTCCCTGTCCTCAGGGCTCCCCTGTGCGAGCTGCCTAACCAGCACCTTGAATACAGCTACAGGCACCATCCCTGTCTTCCATAGCATCCCAGCTTTCACTAAAAACTGGGAAAACAGCATGGAACTGCCCCTCATCCTTTCTGCAGTGCTGGGACTGGCTCTTCTGATGCTTGCAGGGCATGAACTGAGCTTCAGGTACACCAGCTCTTGGAATTCACCACAATACACAGTGTATTTCCCAAGCATGACGTGGTTGGGGGTCCATCAGTCACCATTCCCCCCGAGCAGGATGCTTTTCTCCCATTTCCCATTTTGAAAACAAATATTCAAAACTAAAGCAAACAAAACTATTCCAGCCTCTGGCCTTGCTCCAGGGGGAAAACTGGTTTATTTCCAGGAGGAAATAATCCAAGGGGGCTGCAGAGTTTGCTCACCCTGGGTAGCCACTGTGGCTCCTAACCCAATGTCTCCCTGTGGAGAGCAGGTAGCAGCGCTCATGAGCATCCATGCATCCCTGCATGGGGCTCAGCACTGAGGGGAAGGTGATGGGCAGGACTCTGTGTGCCCCTTTTCCTGCTGAGGGCATTGGTACTGGGGCAAGAAGCTGCCTTCATGGAGGACTCACAGGTCCTCTTTGGCTCAGGCTGAGCTTTCCCCAGTCGATCAAAACATGGTGAAGCTGTAACAGCCTCAAAGAAAAGAAGAAAAAGAGCATTTGCAGCAGCAAAGTTTCATATTAGGGCTCCTTCAACAGACGATTTATAGCCACCTATAAAAGTGATGTGTTGCTACGTCTTCTGAGGCCAGGCTGCTTTTAACACCATCAAAAGACACTGTGAGGAAGCGAAGGGGGATGAACAAAAGCAGCAAGGCTGTGGAGATGCACCCTGGCTGCATGGCAAGGGAGGCAGCGCATTTACACACACCCATTGCCTTTGATCCCGCGCTCCTTGCTTCTGATTTTACACTTCCAAAGGATGCTGCTTATCCAGGCAGTGCCTGGAGCAAGTGGCTGAGCCCTGCAAAGCCCTGCTGCAGATGGAACAAAGCACAGAAAGATGGATGGGGACTGACTTCTCCTCCGTCTGCAGCCATACAACCATGACACGCAGGCAGGAGGGATGGGAAGAAAAGCCTTTGCTCTCTGCCATCTGGCAGCCAGAGTGCAGGGACCAAGGGCTGGAGCTGAAGGAGAAAATAGCTTTTCTGTTCACCCACTTGTAGGAAGGAGGAGGAGGTCAAACCGAGTCAGTTGCAAGCCTGGCAGGGGATGCAGAGCCATGTTCATAACCTCTGTTCCCTGCTGCAAGAGCTTGTCCATCAAGGGAGGTGAATATATGGGGTGTTTTGGTACTGGGATGCACTGGGAACCAAAGCAGACATCATCAGGCTTCATCTGATGTTATCAAAACCCCTCCAGGAAGCAGCTTTATACCAAAGGATTTGTGTGGGATTGCTGTTCAGCAGCAGAAGGGTTTGTTATGAGCAAAGGCACTGCTGGGGGATACCAGGGGATGAAAACTGCTGCATCTTAATGCCCAAGGTTGGCCGGGGCTCATTCCCTCCAGCTGATGCTTTGTAATCCCAGTTTGTGCATCCCAGCAGGTCACAAGCGGGGGGCAAGAGGATGAAGCAGGAGGGCAGTGCTGCATGGAGGAGGCCAGGTTACAAGGGATGCTCTGCAGGGCTCAGCACTGCTGTGAGGAAGGAGGCAGCAGCAAACCCCAGCAATGCTTCCAGGAAGTGACAGCCTCCAGGCAAGTGTCTGCATGGGAGCTGCAGAGCAAGTGTTGCTGCAAGAGCCTCTTGGGGGAAGCTCAGCACTGCTTTGGGCCAAGGAAGGGATGGGGTCAACCGTCTTCCTTCCCAACACCTGGAGGCATGCTTGCTGGGTGCAAGGGGACATTGTGAGGGCTGCTTCCATTCAGCACATTGAGATCCAGAGGACCTGCATGGAGAAGGGCATTGCTCCAGCACCATGGGCAACCCACAAAGCCACAATGATGTTTCCTACAGAGATCTGTGGACATGAATTTTCTGCCTATTCCCAGGCTGCTTTATTTTCATCTCTCCTGGCTGCAAGCTGCTCTTTCCCAACTGACCTTGGGCTCCTCTTCCTACTTACTGCCTGCCCCTTCCTTTTACCACAGAGGTGGGACATTCCTCTCTTCAGTAATACAAAGCGATGGCTGGAGGCAACACAGGCATCAGAAGTAAAGGAAACCCATGGGATCCCTCTGCCCTCTATGAGCCATCAGCACGCTGTATGGCCCCAGCCAAAACCAGCTTCACCAGTGCCAAAAGCCAGCCTCACTCTGCACTTTAAAGACCCACCACCACCAAGGTAAGGCCAAACACCAAGCATTTTCTGAGCACAGCAGGCAGCGGTTCCTCATCTCCCTATTTCTGGCATGATAAATCCCAGCACATTATAAGGAGAAAGCTTATTGCTGTCTGCAAGGCGTCTAAAAAGCTGACTTGGATACGTGCATGGTTGTTAACAAGCCTGGCGTCAGTTCTACTTGCACATCTCCAGCAACCCATCCTTTCCTGACCTCCCAAACCCACCGCTTCCCCAGTGCTCGGATCCCTTTGTGTGGCAGCACTGTACAACACACTCCACATGATGAAGCTATGCGGCAGGACTTGCAGAAATATCTCTTGAGCACACCTAAAGCTGCTTGTTATCCAGAAGGGGGATTCAAAGAGCACAAACTGCTTGCTGTGATTTCATGGCTCATGTGTGCTGCTTGAGCGCAAGCCCCATCGCTATCCGGCAAACTTCCCAGGAATTCAGCTGCACCAATGATTTAGTGGCTGCAGGGATGAAGCTGTGACAAATAAACGGGGTTTGTTTGGTGTCTTCTTGTTACTTGTGGAAAGCAAAGTGGCTTCAATGGCTTTAAAAGCCGGGTATTTTTTAAAGTTCCATAAATCATAGCAATCAGAGGTTTCCAGCTGACGTGTGAGCAGTGAGATGAGCGGGATTGGGAAGTGATGAGGAGTTGAAGGCTTTAGAAATGCTCATCCTTTCTTACCTACTGAGAGAGCATGAGGACAAACTGAGAGAGCCTTCAGCCTCATGGGGTCTGCATTGCACCACCTCGCTCCACAGTGGGAGATTACCAGCAGGGTTGAGGTTTCCTGAATGTGCCATGGGATGAGCATCAGCCCCACTCACCCTGAACCAAGGATAGGGCAGGACAAAGAGCTTCTGACCGATAGCAGGCAGACAGCAAGGTGAATCCATTTACCTGTACAAATAGAGCCCAGCTGGAGGAAACATTTCCCTTATATACAGCATCATCCCAGGACCGCAGGTCTGAACAGAAAGTGTTGGCTCCCTTTTGGAGGAGCGATTTAGTCCTCTACAGAGAAACACACACATCTCCATAAATTCCAGCAATGTCTGGAGGGCAGCAGGATCAGAGGACATGCCCTGACCATGAATCCATCAATCTTTTCAGGAAAGAATCAATTTTTATGTGCTTGTAGCTGCGGGGATTATTGTTGACCTTGTGAAATCATAAATAGAAGGCACTTCTGGCACAGTCCCTGCTTTGATCTGGCTTGTTTTTCTCTTCTTCTCTCTCCCACCTCCCCATTTTTGGAAGGTAACTGCCTACTTCACAGGCAGCCTGCCTACAGCAACCTGCTTTGGAAATATCCATGCGTCTTCCTTTCCTCAAGGCAGAAGAGCCCCTTGATGCTCTTGGGTTCCATCTCCTGCCAGCAGGATGCACCTAGGAAGATCTTCTGCCTTAGATCTAACCTGAACTTCCCCTGTTTCAGTTTGAACCCATCACCCCTTGTCCTATCACTACAATCCCTGATGAAGAGCCACCCCCCAGCATCCTTGTAGCCCCCTTCAGACACTGGGAGGCTGTTGTGTAGATTGCTGTCGTGGTTTAAACCCAACCAACCACGCAGCTCGTTCACTCACTCAACCCCCCCTTCTT
>NDXB01009358.1:0-11331 GCA_002631895.1 Agapornis roseicollis
AGGGACCTTGACATGCTTGTGAGCTGGGCTGATGCCAACCTCATGAAGTTTAACCATGACAAGCACAAGGTCCTACACCTGGGTCAGAGCAATCCCATGCACAGCTACAGGTTGGGCAAAGAAGAGATTCAGAGCAGCCCTGTGCAGAAGGACTTGGGGGTGTTGATCGATGAGAACATGAACATGAGCTGGCTTCAGTGTGAGCTCACAGTCCAGAAAGCCAACTGTATCCTGGGCTGCATCAAAAGGAGCATGACCAGCAGGTCGAAGGAGGTGATCCTGCCCCTGTACTGTGCTCTCATGAGACATCACCTGGAGTATTGTGTGCAGTTCTGGTGTCCTCAACATAAAGAGGACATGGAGCTGTTATAATAAGTCCAGAGGAGGGCCATGAGGATGATCAGGGGACTTGAGCATCTCCCATACGAAGACAGGCTGGGAAAGTTGGGTCTGTTTAGCCTGGAGAAGAGAAGGCTGTGTGAAGACCTCATAGCAGCCTTCCAGTATCTAAGGGGGGCCTATAGGGATGCTGGGGAGGGACTGTTCATTAGGGACTGTAGTGATAGGAAAAGGGTAATGGGTTAAAACTTAAACAGGGCAAATTTAGATTGTATATAAGGAAGAAGTTCTTTACTGTGAGGGTGGTGAGGCACTGGAATGTGTTGCCCAAGGAAGTTGTGAATGCTCCATCCCTGGTGGTGTTCAAGTCCAGGTTGGACAGACCCCTGTGTGACATGGTTTAGTGTGAGGTGCCTCTGTCCATGGCAGGGGGGTTGGAACTACATGATCTTGAGCACTTTTCTAACCCTAACTATTCTATGATAATGGATGCAACTGCCCTAAGGCTTGTGAACTTTAAGAGCTTACTTAAGTTTAAAAAGGTTTTGGGGGCCTTTGGATTTTCCCTCTTTCACGTGGTTAGCATGCATTCAATAAGTTATAAAGTCTGTTGCAGACAAGCTGGTTTATTCACAGTAGCTATCTATCCAGTCTATTAAAAATTTTAGCCAGATTACAAAAGCAGTTGGCCTGCCTAAAAGGCTCACCAAAAGCTTTTATTATTCTGTCAATTGTGATTGAGTGTTAAACATGTTAAGCATTATTAAGCATAGTTATTTCAGCTGTGCATATGAAGCTTCACTCTATGAAAGCTCAATTGAAGTTACTCTGGAAAACTAGTTTGGCTTTAGCTAACAAAATAACAAATGCTCCTAGTTAACAAAGTAACAAATGTTTTATCTTGTTTCTGATATCTTTATCTAAAAGGATGGCTTTGTGCACATTCAGCAAAATCTCCCTTTCCCATCTCCTGGTAAAATTTCTTTAACAGCTGCATCCTGCAGATTTTATGGCCAAAATTCTACATGCGGAATTGAGAATGCTTTTGGGAATGTTTCTCTTTGGCTTGAAATATCAGATCCCCAGCAAACTATTTTTTTCCATTGTTAATTGTAGATAGTACTGACTCTGGCATAAAAGTATTTATCAAAATAGTTTCAATAATAGTTTTTTACATACTGAGCATGTTAAGCATAGTGAACATGCTGACAGAATGTATTCTAGTTTGCTAATATTTGCTTGTGTATCTTTTTAAGGATATTACATGTACATAGAGGCATCCGACATGGTCTATGGACAGAGAGCATACCTAGTTTCAAAATCACTAAGAGGAGTCTCTGGAAAACAGTGCTTGACTTTCTTCTATAATATGTATGGAGCTGGGACTGGATTATTAAGTGTTTATCTAAAAAAGGAAGGTGATGAAGATGAGATTCCTTTGTGGAGGAGGACAGGGGAACAAAGCATCTCATGGCTAAGGGGACTGATAGAATATGAAAGTGATAGGAATTACCAGGTAAGAAAAAAAACTCAACCCCACCCAACCCAACCCACAAAACCAAACCAAACCAAAACCAACCAAACAAAAAACAGTCAAAACAGAATATTGAACTGAATTACGTGCTAAAATCCAAGTTTTGGATTGTATTAATAAATAAAAAAAAAAAAAAAGTTAAATGTAGGTAGCACTGAATGGACACCTGAACAAGCTGAAGTAACATGTAATTTCTTACAAATGAAGGTAGGGAAGGAATTATTGAAGGCATTAATAGGCTTTAAGTATGAAAATAGTTCTTTTTTTAAAAAAACATAAGTATTTAAATGCTGGTTTCCCACTATTTCTTGTCAGCAGTAGTATTTTTTTATAGGTATCACTTGCAGAGTTTCTTTTCCTTCAGCTGTCTAGAGTTGTGTCTAGATCTGACATAACCACTACACTGTGATAAAATAGCTGCTTCTTGCAGGATGGTCTTTCTGAGGTGGCACCAGAGGCAAGGGATATTACCAAGCCAGAGCTCTGCCTTTGGTTTCAACAGTGCTAACATTTCAGTATTGCCAGAGACAAAGCTTGCTTCAGTTTCTCTGTCAAAGACTGAAATTACTGCCCTGATCATTAACCAAAGATGTTGTCTGTGTTTTTTTTGATTGCTTTGCCTTAAAAATCTGGAAATTAATTAGGAAACAAACAATGAAATCAAAACAAACAAAAGCATCAACAAACCCAACACATATGACAAAAAGAAGCCTTTTACTGAAAAACAAGTTTAGCTCATCAGTAAGACCACAACAATATTGTCATACTTTTTCTCCCCTCCAAGTTTTGCTTACATACAGACCACACACAGCTACGCATTTGGGCTGAAAAGCAAGACGGAAATGCCACATCGCTGGAGAAAAATTATGAGTGGTCTATAATACACAGCCATTTCCTAACAAATTGTGCAAACAGATTTGCTTCCTTGAGCACAGCACACACCCAAATTCTCTGACCAGGGCAATCAGTCCACTGATGGAGCATAGAGGTTTCCTTCCAAGAAGCAGGCTTTCCAGACACACTAGATGATTGAACAGACTGCTTGGGTACTATATTTTTTTTTTAGTCCTTCCTCTCCTGTAGAATTCATGAAAAGCTGTGTTTTACCTTTACAGATTATTTTTGAGGCGATCCGCGGTGTGTCAATGAGAAGTGACACTGCTATTGATGATATTCTGTTCCAGGCAGGACCCTGTTTAGGTAAGTTTAAACAGTTTGTTTATCTTAGGAGACACCCAGCAATTCACAGCGCATCCTGTAATCAGAGAAGTGATACTTCTTCCCTTGAACTCCCGTGAATGGATATGAATTTAGTATTGTGCTGCTGGATTAGTGCAGAAATTTTCTAATAAGATGAGAAACAATCCTCAGAATCTGCACTAGTAAAGATGCTGTAGACTTCAAAAAACATATGGCAGTCTCACTTAAATACAGCATGGCAATTGCATTCTGTCTTATGCATTCGTATGTATGATAAAAATACAAATGATTACAGTATTTTCCCCTTCTTTGTATTCTAGAAGTGGAAGAAATTCAATTCTCATCAGGCTATCCTGACAGCTTAAATGAAATTGAGTATTAAATACAGTCTGCTGAAAGGAATGAAGTGCACAGAAGATCCATGTGTGAGAAACTGCACAAATTGCTTATTGTAAAACATGTTTTAAGTAAGTACTGGACTGATTTGAGCATGCAGCAATGTATAAGAAGAACACAGGGCACTTAACATTCCTCGCCTTTGAAATGAAATTACTGACTCAGGGCCTCTTAGACTGTTGGGGGATTTTTTTTATATTTTTTTCTCTTTTGCATGAGTTTTGCATCACTTAGTACATAAATGCTTCCCATTTTGCACAGATCATTCATTTTAATGCACCTTTTTTTTTAAAAACAAAAACAAAACAACCCACCTTTCTGGTATATAAGTAAAAAGAGAAAAGGTGCACAACTAAAATCCAATATTGTGTCATCTTAAATCTGCATTCAGTGAATGTTTTGTGTTGGGTACAGAATGGATTTTTGTTAAGGATATCATAAATATTTTGAAATAATAAAGAAAATAGTATTACCTACTAGCAATAGCCTACAGATTAAGTGCAATTACTCATGATGACAAATCTCTCTGGGAAACTCCTAACACTCTGTTAGCAATTTTTTGTGGTTTTGTATTCTTTACTGTCTTCCTTACCAATAACAAACTCACTTTTAGTGTTCCAGTATAATTCAGTGTAAGCTGCTGACATTTTGAACTATATGAAATGCAACCTTTGAAGCCATGCTTTCTGGCATACAAGTCTTGTTGTTTGGGGTTTTTTTTAATTGTATGCTCACAGTGAATGTAGTTACACTTTACCCAACCACAGATGTCTTGCATTGTATTAGTAGGAAACTGAATTCACACAACTTACTAATTTTTAAAATTTGATCTGTTTGTGTGCAAGGTTTTGTTTTGAAATTATAACTTCCTAATAAAATGTAACTTTGAAAATCACCTTATTGCTCTGCTCTAGACTTTATAGTTATCAATGCAATGTGAAAAAACTGAATCTAACAGCCTGAATTCACTATTTTGAATATGTGTGGGTCACACCACCTAAGACATCTGACAGAAAGCAATCTGATCTGCTACAGGAAGTTCCTGTATTAAGCTATTGAAACAATTCTTACAATCACCAAATTCAAGTTGTTGCCACAAAATGCGAACTCTGAGTAGTGGGAGTAGCCTTTTCATCTTTCAGAACAAAGCATACATTTTTCCAAACAGCCTGTAAGGATGAACAGCACCCAGGACAATCTAGCTCCTTGCATCTGCAGTAAGTTTTCATGTTGGTGACACAAACAGTTGAAGAGGTTGTTCAATTGAATACATTCAGTATTAATGTGTTTATTTGACCACACACATTGAAGCAGTTTATTATTTCCTAAAGTCTGAGGAAGAGCCAAAAAGAACTGACATCTTAACTACCTATCCTAGCTATCTACAGTCCCCACTGGCAGCTGATTATGAACGCATCACTTTTGCCATTATTCTGAAAATGAAAACAACCAAACAATGAACTGTTTCTTAAAAGCCAGTGTTGCTCTGTAAAGTGCATGCCTTTGGCATCAACATTCAGATCAAATTATTTAAGCAGAAAGTAAGTGAAAATGAAGTGGTTAAAATCAAGAGGCTTGCTGGTTTTCCATACTTCTGATGGGACTTTTCTGTAAACAAAATGAAGCACAAAGTGTAACTACTGCATTCCTGTCTGTAACAATTTATGCAGCTCTGCTTTATGCCATCCAAGTAATCAGATTTAGACTGACAAGAATAAGAACATAAGTACTCTATCCTGCTCTCCATTGAGTGTCCTCTAGAAACCTCACTGAAAAGATGATTTTGTTGGTATCACCAAGGGCAGTTTATCCATAGGTGTGAAGCACTGTCCTGACGGAAAGAAAAAAAAGCCTAAATTCTTCCTTCAGTACAGAACAACAGCAACTTTCCACACATTTCTACTGCAGGCACTAGAGAATAGATGGAAAATTTCCAAGATTACTTCAAATTACTTCAGTGCCTGCTGAATATCAGTCTATAGAATACGAAATTCAGAGACTAGTGAAAGAATGGCTGCAAAACATCTGAAAACTAAGGAAGGTGCATTTACATTTACCCCCTATCAAACTTCAGTTTTATGCTGAGATAGAAAACATTCCTTCAGCTCCGTCTAAATAAGAAACTCCCCATGCAACTGATTTCTGCCCTGGATCCATTTATATTTATTCTCTGATCCCTTCTTACTGCTGCATTAGCCGTACAGGGACCAGAGCAGGGCAAAGAAGAGTCCTGAAGCATGCCATAATTGGCCTGTTTACTTACTGTCTGAAAATTTCTTCAAAAGCTACTAGGGAACCTACAAGTAACTGCTTTGATTCAAAAGCAGCTGTAACATCCCAGACATTAACAGACTTGTATGTGATGGCTCTAAATGTAGCTTTGTGCAGAGTGAAACTGAATTTCTCTGAGATAAAGCCCTTTTACTGTCCTCTTGTTAAATCCTGTCTTTATTATTTAAATACTTTCCATTGATTAACTTCTTTTTCTTTACTATCCTTATTAGTTCTCTAAAAGAGGGCCCAATTTATATCTTAGTTACGCCAAAGAAAACACAAAATAACACAAAATATAATTGTTGTTCTAGCTTTACACTGATGTAAACGAAACCATATTCTGGCTGACTATTATATCACAGAGAAATAAACCTAACATAAATCCAACTCCACATGAAGTCATGAAGCTTCACTAGAACAGCTCAAGCTGTCCTTTTTATATTGAGGACACCAGAACTGCACACAATACTCCAAGTGAGGTCCCACAAGAGCAGAGTAGAGGGGCAGGATCACCTCCTTCAACTTGCTGGTCATGCTCCTTTTGATGCAGCCCAGGATACAGTTGGCTTTCTTGACTGCAAGCACACACTGCTGGCTCACGTTCATGTTCTCATCGACCAACACCCCCAAGTACTTCTCTGCAGAGCTGCCCTCAATCTCCTCTTTGCCCAACCTGTAGCTGTGCCTGGGATTGCTAAGACCCAGGTGTAGGACCTTGCGCTTGGCATGGTTAAACTCCATGAGGTTGGCATCAGCCCACCTCACAAGCGTGTCAAGGTCCCTATGGATGGCATTCCTTCCTTCCAGCATATCCACCAAACCACACAGCTTGGTGTCATCGGCAACCTTGCTGAGGGCACACTCAATCCCACTGTCCATGTCAGCGACAAAGATGTTGAACAAGACTGGTCCCAACACCGATCCCTGAGGGACACCACTCATCACTGGCTTCCAGACGGGCTCTGAGCCATTGACCACAACTCTTTGCGTGTGGCCATCCAGCCAGTTCTTTATCCACCGAATGGTCCACCTATCAAATTGATGTCTCTCCATTTATACCAAGTTTCTCAGTTGAGTATGAATGAATGAATAAACTTTCAATACTTCATTATGTTACTTTGCTCCATATTTATCTTCTTGGTGTTTTCTTCTCATACTTCCTCTGTTGTTTTCCTGTCTACCTCCCTCACTTTTCTGTTTTTCCCACCTGCATATGGTTTTCCTAAACATAAGCATTTTGGTCTCTTAGTCATGTTCTGCTATGTTCCTTTGCTCACTGCTAAATACTGTAAGTACATCTCACTGGTCTGACATTCTATATTGGCTTTTACATCCTCCCTCTATTCTTTCAAGAACTCCTCTGGATCTAAGCACTGCCTACTTGACAGCCTCTGGCATCTCATTTTTCCAGCTCTCACTGGCACTCATTCCCATCAGATCCTGGAAAATGTTCCATGACAAGTTCTAGTAAAAACAGTTCTCTTCATCGATCTTTAGTGGGATTATCTTGAAATGGTCCCTTAATCTACTGCCTCCTTCTCTTTTGGCTGGAAGTCACTCTTTGTAAGTCCAACTCTGCCCTTTTGGTCTGCAAGCTTGAGACATAACTGATTTAGGAGACTATAGTAACCAAGTGAAACATCACTTGCTCATAAATCAGCTAATATTCTAATTACCTAGACACATTGTCATGATTTAAGCCCAGCTGGTAATGCAAAACCATGTAACTGCTCACTCACTCTCCCTTTTTTACCCCCTCCTACCTTCAGTGGGATGGAGAATCAAAAGAATGCAAAACCCATGGACTGAGATAAGAACAGTCCAATAACTCAAGTATAATATAAAACTACTACTAGTAGTAATAATAATAAGGGAAATAACAACTGGAGAGAATATAAAACTAAAAAGGGAAGGAAGACTGCCACACACCCCCCTGCCCCCCAACCCAACAGTAAACACAAGTGATGCACAATACAATTGCTCACTGCCCACTGACCAGCACGCAGCCTGACCTAAGCAGCAATGTGGGCCTTCTGGGTAACTCCCCCCAGTTCACATACTGGGCATGACATGATGTGGTACGGAATGCCTCTTTGGCTAATTTGGGTCAGGGGTCCTGTTTCTGCTTTCCCCTGGCTTCACGTGCTCCTCCTCACTGGCAGAGCATAAGACCATATTTGAAGTGTGGCTACAAAGAGGATGGAGACTCCTTTTTTACAAGAAGTCACATGGAGAAGACAAGGGGTAATGGGCACAAGTTACTCCCAGGAGATTCTCATTCGACATAAGACAAAAATTGTTCACAATGAGAACAAACAGCCATTGGAACAATCTCCCCACAGAAGTGCTTAACTCCCCAACACTGGAAACATTTAAGATTCAGCTGGATAGGGTGCTGGGACATCTAGTGTAGATCATGTTTTGCCAAGAAAAGTTGGATCAGATAGCCCTTGAGGTCCCTTTCAACGTGATATTCTACAACTCTATGATTTGCAGGATATTATAGACATAGTTCCTTAGGTACAGGCAGCATGGCAAACCTCTGCAAGTATCTGGAAACACTGTTTTCCTTGTAAAATTACTACAACAAAAACCAAAAACACTCTAGTTATGTGTTGCTTCCTTTACCTAGTTCCAATTAAGCACAAGCAGTTTCTTATGCCTTTGCTTTAGCAGCCCTAATCAGCCTCCATATTCCTCATAGATTTGGTTAGTTACAAGGTCTTGTGCTTCATCAGGAACTCTTGGTCTGGGAGAAAAAGTAAAGCATTTGGGAAAGGTAAGGTATCTTCAGAAGTCCGAGTACCACTGGTGATCGCCCAGCTGTCAAGGTGCCAAAATCTCACACACAAGCATTCGCCTAGGATCCAACGGACCTGTCCTTCGTGCAGACTTTCTGAAGGAACAGATATTTTTCCTTCTGTTTTGTTAAAAACGAAGAAAAAGCAAACAAGCTCAGACAGGTGCTGGAATATGAAAAGAAGGAGAGCTCGCTAGCCCGGAGCCCTCGCGGGACCCGTGAAGGCCAGCGGGGTACCTAGAAAGTGCCCACGCCTGCAGCACCGGCCGCCCGACTTCTCGGCTGTGCTGCCACCTCGTGGGAACGCCGCTACCCCACTCACTCCACGGGATCTGCCGCCTGACGCCGCGGAAAGGCCTCTACGGGACAGCGATAAGCGAGGCCGGCCCGCCAGCCCCCTGCCGCTCCAGGCTTGGGCCTCCGAGAAGTACGGTAAAGGCGGGTTTCGGTACCGGTCGCCCCTCTTCTGAGGGAAAGCACTGGGCCGAAGCCGCGGCGCTGGCACAGGCACGGTCCCTCCGCTCCACGGCACCTTAACGTAGGCGGGCCGGAAGACGCCGTCCTACTTCCGCAGTACCCACCGGGACGTGCGGCCGGGAAAGCGAAGGAGGATGCCTCCCGCCGGCCGGGCCGGGCCGGGCCGGGCCGAGCCCAGCCGAGCCCAGCCGAGCCCAGCCCAGCCCAGCCTCAAGCCCTTTAGGTCGTGCGATGCCTCAGCGTAGCCACAGCGCGTCGTTACTACTGATGCTGCTGCTGCTGCTGCCGCAGCTACCGCTGCCAGTGCGCCCGCCACCGCAGGCCCCCGTCCCTGAAACCCATGGCAACACCCTAGCCTCCTTCCAGGGCCCCCATATAACCCCCCTCCCTCCTCCAGCCAATGGGCATGAGGATGGCACACTGCAAGCCAATAAAAAGCTTCATTAGGGCTCAGTCCCTCTCTCCCAGCCAATGAGCGAGCTCCTCACCTGCCCGCCGTTTCTTGCCTGCTAATGAGAGAGCGAGGCGCGGGGTGCGGTACCGCGGCCGGAGCGGGGAAAATGGCGGTTTCGGGGAAACGGAATCGGGATGGCTGTCATCTTGGCGCCAGCGGTAGCCATGCGACAGCGGGGAACGCTAAGGAGTGCCACCGCTTCGTCGAGGGCTCCATCGTCAGGATCTTCATGGAGAACTTCCTGTGAGTGTGCGGCGGGAGATTTTCCCTCCTGGGTGGCGGCGGCCGAGGGGCCGCCATTGGCCCCAGAGCGCGTTCGAGCGCTGGCGTACGGACTTCATCCGTCCCGGAGGTCGGTGGCTAGTTTGTGCGGCCTCAGCTACTACCCCGGCTCCTCCGCCCCGCTGTAAAGCGGGTGCAGGGCTCGGGAGCTGACGGTTAAGAGAGCAGGGCCAGACCTGGCGCAGTATGTTGACGGGGCAGGAGCGCGCTCGCTGCTGCCGGTTTCTGCTGGAGCAGGGAGTCACCCTCGGTTAACTGCGGGGCTTGATAACGCCTTAGGTACCGAGGAGAGTGGGGGCTGGAAGAGGGAATAAGCGAAACGTGTGTTCCCGGGAAGGTGATGCCTTGCTCAGAGTTGTCTGGGTTGCTGGTCGCATATAGGCTCTTAGTGAAGTGGGTTCGTTTCCCGCTGGTGGTCGTGTCGGCCATTCTTCCCAAAAGGTGTTGGTTGTTATTTATGTCAGTCTCTGCAAGCTTTTTTTTCTTCCAGTTACCTGATTGTCAAGCAGTGAAGAAGGAAAGAGTGCAGAAGATGTTCATAGGGCACTAGTTCCCAGCAGGTCCTGGGAACCATTAGAATAAAACGAAGGTTTACTTTTTGCGTGTGCTTTCTTCAGCTTCGCTGTATTAAGAATACCGTTCGATTTGGAGCTGTTATACTTCTTAGTAGAAGCCTTCACGTCCTTTTCTTATGGCGGGTGTGCTGACGGAATCATTAAATCATTTGGGTTGGAAAGGACCTTGTAAATGATTTAACTCAAACCCTCCTGCAACGGGGAGGGACACCTCGTACTAGGTCAGTTTGCTCAAAGCCCTGTCCAACCTGGCCGGAAGGGCTTAGAGGGATGGGGCCGTGCAGCCTAACGCTGTAACTTAACATGCAGCTTCCAGGCATGGAGACATAAATAGCTCCATGTCATCCTTGAAAGCAGTTCTGAGTAGTGTAGTTAACAGGTCATGCTACAGATGGCAAATGAAGCTTCAAACATAGTAGTTTAAGCCGCAGCATTAATGGTTCAAGCACCTTCTCCAAAAGTACCTCGATTATGTTACTGTCTCAGCCATTAACTACTTTTTCTTTTTTGGGGTTAGTGTCTCATTTTCTTTCTGTGTGTTTGGTCTAGGCACGATCACAGTGGAATGATGGAGACCACTATAAATGCAGGATGTTATTGTCATACAAACATTAATAGTTTGAGTTTGTGTACTGGGGATTGCTGTCGTCTTGTAGTTGCAGTAGGCATGCTGGATGCCACAATGAAAGATGTCTAATGTAATTTAAAAAAAAATCACTGATAAAAGGCTAATTTTTTAGGTTCCTGTAACTCAAGAAAGCTATTGCATGATGTATCAAGATGGAGTTCCACAGGATTCTTGCGGAGCTTAATACCCAAGTACATTGTATAGGCTAGATGAGTGGAATCTCATTCTGTGACTGCAGTGCAGCAGGCAGCTGGAATTAAATGTAACAGACTTGACTGAATTAATTCCATTTTCAATTTTCTGCCTTTTTCTTTTTTTTTTTTTTTTTTTTTTTTTTTTTTTTTTTTTTAAATTAATATTTTTTTTTTTGTA
>NDXB01009358.1:19683-35286 GCA_002631895.1 Agapornis roseicollis
TTTTTTTTCAGTTGGTTGCTTCTTTGTTTTATTTTGTTTTGATTTTAATTCCTTCTTCCAGAAATCATGACGTGAAAAAAATTCATGACTAATGACTCCTTCAGCCTAAACTACTTTTTTCCCCCAAATTCATCCTGCCTTGAAGTGGAGGTTCTTAGGAATGCATCTCCAGTTAAACTCCTTAGATAGTGACTTCTCTGGTATTTGTGGTGTATGGTGGAGTTTTAGCTTTGCTTCCTGAAGTTCTGTTCTACTCCATTTGTCTCCTTGGTTTACTTCAGGGTGATGTCTGTTACTGTCTCAGACAGATCTGTCCAGCCCCTTCCTTTTCTTTTTCCTGGACTTTTCTATGGTTATTTGCTCCTTAGCTGAGGACTTCTGCCTAACCAGTGCTCAAACTATGGGCAGAAGTGCCTAAGGAATTACTTTTTCCACACAATCACTGATGGATTTAGAGACAAGGTAACTCAGACAAATCAGTCATTTCTCCTCCTACTTGAATTGCATATTGCTGAAAAACCATTAAATGTGTGTGCTTGTTTACTGGGGACTGAATGATCCCTACATCTCCTAGACATAAGACTAGTAACAGTAGCTTCTGAATGAGACTTTTCTTATAAAACTTGAGTACAATTAATTAAGATGTTAGAGCAGGATGAAGCAGTGGAACAGAGGACAAAAGTATGTAATTATTTTACTTTCAACTCCTGCAAGGAATATGAAAATGTTCGTGAGCAGCATGAGGTAGTGAAACAAGCCCGAGAACAAGCCAAGGAGGACCTGAAGCATCTAAAAGAACAGCAATCCCCAGTGACAAAAAAAATCCAAGAAACTGAAGAATCTTTTAAGAGGCTGGATATGAAAATAAGACATAAGGTAGGTATTTTAAGTCCTCAGTTAACATATATAGTATTTTGTGTGTTCTGTGTTCAGTTTTTAAAGTGTAAAGCTATAACCTCTTCCGTTTTAGTTTAGTTCCGTTTTAGTGTGACATAATTATAGAATCAACTAGGTTGAAACAGACCTTTCAGATCAAGTCAAACTGTTACCCCAAGACTGCCAAGGCTACCACTAAGCCATGTCACTAAGGGCTTCATCTTCATGATTTTTGAACACTTCCAGGGATGGTGATTCCACCACTTCTCTGGGCAGCCTCTACCAGTGCCTGACCACCATTTCAGTGAAGAACTTATATCCAGCCTAAACATTCCCTGGTGCAGCTTGTGCCTTAATGGCATTTGGACAGAGTGGATTCTGCGGTCCAATTCTATTGACAGTACTTGACAGTATAAAGCAGTGTATTGTGGTTGTAACTTGAAAACCATGAAGACTATTACAGTTATTAATCTGTTCTGTAAGGGTGGTATAGCTAAATATAATTGAGAATATAATGATAATTTAAAAATTGACTTTCATTCCCTTGCTAGTGTCCTGATTTTGAGGGCTTTCAGGATTGTTTTCTGAATATTTTGTGTCAGTTTCCTGAGAAAGACCTTTCTCTTCAGAGTGCCTGCCCAAGATCTTTGGAGAGAGCAGCACAGAATCTGTACTGCATAGCATTCAGCTGCAAGACCAAGATGTATTGTTCCATGTTGGCTTCATGCAAACAGCTGTAGTGAGGGTCTTATTTTTTTGTGCATCTTTCAGGTTATGGGAGGAAAAAGATAGTTCCAAATTTTCAATTCTTGATGCATCTTAGCATTTTCAGTATGACTCAGTTTGTAGGAAAACATTTCTTCCAGCAGGAGTGCTGTTTATTTCCATGTCTGCACTGGCATTTGCTTACAGTCCTTCCATTCTTTTGCAGTGTTCCAGTATTATATGCTTACACTGTTTTCAGCCTTGAGGGATCAGGGAAAGAGGAATTAGGTTCATAGAAAAAGCACAGTACACTTCCACTGTGTTCAGGACTCAGCTGTACAAGTGCTTGGGCAACCTGACAGAAGACCGCTTTGAGCAATGGATGGGACTGGGTGATGCTCAGAAGTCCTTTCTGACTTTTATTATTCTACAACTCTATAGAAGCTGAGAAGGATAGAGAAAGAGAGACATGGGTGCCTAGGTGTGAGCCAACAACCTGTCAGGCTTTGCAGTGTAGGATATACCTTTAGCACAAGGCATTTCAGAACTAGTAAGGTTTGACAAATTGTTTTGGCTGTCCTGTGCCTAAGAACTTGTGCTTTTCTTGCTCTGCTCTTTCCCGGCTGGTTTTGGGAAAAAAACGTTTTATAAGTGTCATGATCTAAATGTATCATTTTTATTAAAATTGAGAATGGAATTATTTTAATTTCAGGTTAGGTAAGCAGACTTCCTGTATCTGTCATGCCTGAATTTGTGGATCTGTAGTTAAATGGTTGTGAACAGTTCATAAGCTGTTATTCAGTTCGTCACATGTTATAGGTACAAGTAAGAATAAGAAGAAACTGTAGAGTATGACTTTGTCAGTAATAAAATATGGAATAAATGCTTAGATATGCATATGCAGAATGTCCTGTAAAATATGACTGCTTTTTACAAATAGTTGAATCTATGGCAATCTAATTTAAATATTTCATTGTATGCAGGCTGCTGAAATCACAGATGTTTCTCAAAAATGTAAACAGAAACAAGATGCTTTGGAATTGAAAGATAAACAAGTAAGAGCCTTTGTACTTTTTTGGTGTTTCTTTACTAATGTGTTAATTCAGTACTAGGTATAGCTTCATTCAGGTGGAATGTTACTTCTGAAATTCTGCAATAAAACACAGATATGCAGGCAGTTTGTCCGCTCTTCTGTTAACAGAGTAGGAAATCCCTCCAAACAGGCTGCAAGTGCTTGCATGCTTCACTCCCTCCTGTATACAATGAATCTTTAAAACAACTGTTAGTCAAATAGGTAAGGGACAGGTGTATACTACATAAAATGAGTTGCCTTGATGCCACAAACTTAGGACAGACAGTGTGTGTATGCCTATTATGTATTTATATATATATGTATATATGTAGGTTCTTTGAAAGCCTACAGCCCTTATAGTACAGTACTGTACTCAGTATTAAGCATGTTTCCAAATGTTCAAAGAGGCTGGGGTTATTGCTTCTGTTAAGCGTATAAGTCCAGGATTTCAGCATTTTTGAAAAAGAAAATGCAAAAGTATGCTGTGAAACAGGTACAGCACTTGCAGGCACTCTGTCAAAAAAAAAAAAAATGTATAAATTAAATGTATACAGGTGCAGGGTCATGCTGCACATGTATTTGTGCTATAAGTTTTATGCCGTCTTGAACTAACTTTCAAGTGTGTCAAGAAAGATCTTGAGCTTTAAGCTTCTGCTTTTGTAAAAATACGAGAACTTCAAAAATTACTTTAGAGGCTTGATTATTTTTTGCTTGAGTGCTCTTAAGAAATCCTACCAGTTCTTCAACTGTCAGGGGCTGTTAGAACTGTGATAGACTCTTAACAGTTCTAGTGCATGGCTACATTAGATTTTAATACCAGTTGCACAGACACCTGACAGATACCTTAAACCACAACAGTTATTTGTAGGTTTTGTATACTAAATGCTTTTAATGTTGGAAATACTCAAAATTCTTAGATTGAAGAAATTCATCAATGTCTGAGAATGAAAAAGGATGAAGAAATGGGCAGACAGAAGAAAATACAGAACACTCACAAGATGATAGAGGAGTGGAAGAATGAGCTCAATACAGTAGCAGACTGTGAGAATCTTCAGCCACAAACTGATGCAATTAATAACGACCTGAAAAAGTTACAAGAAGAAAGGGCAATTATTGATAGTGATATCACCGATATAACAGCAGATAAAATGAACCAAGAGAGGGAAAAGAAGAGTAAGTTATTTGGAATTTTTGTTTGGGTGGTTTGTGTCTTTTTTTGTGACTATACAGAGTGTACTTGTCCTGCTGTAGTGAAATAATTTGGGGCATTTACCTAAAGTACAGCTGTCCTCTTGTCTATTATCAATTTTACTAAAAGTAACAGAAAGAATAGAATAAGGGGATGGCAATTGACCTTGAAACTACCCTTCTGAACATTCATTTCTTCTGGATAAGGATACTGCTTTGCCAGTTTGATCTTTTTTTTGTAATTAAGTGAAGGTGTCTGTGGTTGGTACAAAAAAACATTTATCCCAAACCTGAAGCAAAAAAGCAATTTGCTTTGAAGATGCAGTGTTTAAAATTGTCTCTCTAGCATTCTAACAGCTACTTATGCTGCTTTTGTCCTTTCTATATTAACTTGAATAACCTTAATTGTAGCAAATTCCTTTATACTAGCCTAGGATTTTCAATCAGTTCTTTCTAAGAAAGAAAACTTAAAAATTGTAGCCTTGGCATGTAAGCAGTGTGTATATGTTCTTGGTGAGTATAGTACATTTGCACGTACTGATGTGTATGGCACTTAACATCGTAGAATCCAAGCAGAGGCTGTGGCACAGAGAAACCCAAGTCACCACGGGAAGGAGGCTATATATTTTACCTTCAGAAGCACAGAAAGTATCCAATATGTGTTTCTCCTGAATAGCAAATGCTTTTGCAAGTGTTCCGTTGTCACACATCTTGTTCTCTGCAAGTATCAAATAACATTCTGAGCCTTCATTGTTGCTAGTTGCTCTCCCTCTGTAGTCTTAAGGCATTTCTGGTTTTAAATATAAAGCTAGAACAAGTTTTTGATATTTTTAGAACTGAATTCATGTGTTTTTAGTGTGCTACCACATTTTATTGTCTTTCAGGTAAATCTTAATTTTATTTTAGAATTTAAGCTTTCTATAATTCTTAAGATTTCTTTAGAATAAATAAAAACTTGATTGTGGGAAAAGAAGCTCTGAATCCTTAGACTCTCCTAACCAGCCTAGTGCTGGGGTAACAGAGTCGATAAATACTGGAAAATGCTTGGTAGAAAGTGTGCTTTCTGTGGACTCTGTTTAAGAAACTGCCTTAAATTACAGGAATAACTGATCGCCTTGGACAACTTAATACTGTAATGAGTATGAAGGAAGAGAATCTTAAAGGGAAATTCAAAGACACACACTCTGCTCTTATGTGGCTAAGAGAGAATAAAGATAAGTTTCAAAAAAGAGTTTGTGAACCCATGATGCTTGAAGTAAGAAACTTTATTTGCATATCACTCTAACCAGTTAATATTTAGTTTTTTTATGCTTGCAAGACTTCAAGACTTTCAAGACACATCTTGAAACAAGCTGCTGATTACATGCAGGATACATCAGTATGGCGAACCATTTGTAATTTTAATTTCATAGGCAATGTAGTAATACTCAACATTGAATTCCTCCCTCCCTAAGGAGCAGGCCTTTATTAAGGTGCCTATTGCAGATTTCCACAAGAGTGCATCCAGTTACTTAGACTTAAGTAATTCTTATTTACTGCTTAAACGAAGCAGGGGTAGTTACAATTTAATATCTCCCCCTATAGTGCAACCTTCTCAGCAATGGTTACAATATGTCACCATGGTTCTCAGGTATGTTTGTGGTTTGCTTTGTACAGCCAGCTATGAACACAGAAATACCTGACCTATTGCTAGTTTTGTGTTTTGGTCCAACAGACACTGTAGTAGTTAGGAACAGCATGGCAAAAAATTTTCAGAGGGGCTGTTGGTTTTCTAGTGCAGTCTTCCACCATTATCTCAGCCACTTGCAGTATGTGCTCCATGCAATGTGAAGAGGGTGAGAAACTCCAGCACTCTCCTCCTCTTCCTCAGAATTGCAAGTTTATTTTAAGAGTATATTGCTATGATTTAAATTAATTTAAATATTGAATATTTTTATGACAATTCTTATGCTTTGTGTATGTGCTAGAACTATTCCAGATAAAAAATGCCAGGTATTTCCTGTTACTACCAAAACTTCCAATTCTTCCTGGAAGACCACATTGAATTAATTTTACAAATGCCTTGATAAGCTGCCTTTGCTTTTACCTTAAGGCCTCATTAACCTCTGAGTCATCCACTAATGCCCAACTTTTGTTTGAGATGTTGTAAGTTAGTCTCACGTACATGCAAATTGTAGCTTTCAAATTGCTAGTAAGTGTACATAGACTTTGATTAACTTCAGCTTATTAAATTGTGTAGTTCTGTCTAATTTTGCCGTTGTATGTCACGTATAGTGACATAATGTCTAATTACTAGTGAGAGTTACTAAAGAATTGTAACATTAACATTTCATTCAGATATGAAAAGCTTCATCTTAAAAGTAGAATTTTTTTAATTTATTTATTAAGAATTCAAAGATACTCAATCAGTCTGTGAATTCTATAGCTGTATTTGGTGATGTTCACTGTGTCCAAATGAAAGGGAATTGCATATGAATAATTTGTGGAGTGTGGTATTTTCTGAGGTTTTTTGATTCCTTAGGTTAATTGTTTCTAAACAGTGAGATACCCTTACTAGTACTGGTACAGAGCCACTAGAGATGGTTGAGATGAGATGGTTGTGGCTGCAATTGTAAGGTAAGGGTGGTGCAGAAGAGGGAGAGATGGTATGCTGGAAACAGTGATAGCTTCAGGAGTGCTGAGAAAGTATATGGGTGGCTAAAAAATAAACACAGTGAAGTATGAGTTACTGTAGGTTTCCTCCCAGTAGAATTGGATGCAAGAGGACAGGGAATAATGTCTTTAAAAACATTAAACATTGTGTTTGGTTTTGTTAAACATAGGCTTGGATATCATCTGACTACTTAAAATGTTTTGAGGGGGGGTACTAAGTCTAATTGTATTAAATCACTTTCTCATTAACTTTCTTTAACAGATCAATATGAAAGACAACAAACATGCTAAATATGTTGAAAGTCATATTTCGGCCAATGACATGAGGGCTTTTGTTTTTGAAAGTCAACAAGATATGGAAATGTTTCTTGTGGAGGCAAGTAGGCACCAATTTTAAAAACTGATTAAGTACTGATGCAGGAGCCCTAAGCTTTGAAGTCTACCAATTAAGTCTGTATCTATTAAGTTTTGATTGGCAAGATGAACATAATAGCTAATACATAGTATTCAAAAATTTTCTTCTGGAGTAAGATTTTTTTTTTTAATTATTATTTATTTACCTAAAGCCTAGACCAGCTGGGGTGGGGAAGCAGGAATTTTAAGAACATACTTTCAGAAATAACTTCTGCCTTCCTTGACATGGCAATAATCACTTCTGTACAAGAAAATGACAAAAGCAGAAAGATGCACATTTAGTACCAAGCTTTTCCAATGCCTCCTAAGTTAGGGGATGTCTTTTGTGAGACTGCAATGGTACAAGCAGCAAATCAAGCTTATATTTTCTTAATACCTCTGTTTCTTGGAGTGATAAGGAGCTAGTTCTCTGTGAGATCCAGGCAGGTAGTGCAGAAATAAAAAGCCACGAGATATGGTATTAGCTGTCATACTACTTCCCAGCTGTTGTCCACAGCATAGTGTGATTAATGACAAATTGTCATGCAATTTTTGTAGACCTGTCTGCCTTTCGCAGAGGCCAGGGGCTAGTTGTTTTTATATGTATGAACAGTAGTGGTGTTATCTGGGGGCTTGTCTTTGCTTCATAGTTACGGAACACAGTGCAAGGCTGCTTTAGTCAGCTAAAATGGTCTTTTTTGTCCTCAATCTTTTATGCCCTGTGAGGACTGGGTTTTTCAGGACCTCTGTACACAGTGGTCTGCCAATTTCTGTGCAGAATGGTCATACAGCCTAAAAGAGGGGGCATCCCTTATTACATGCAGCTTGACTTTTCAGACTGAGCACCTGGCTGTGGATTTGTTTGCTTGCTTTTGTTTTCTCTTACAAGTGGTATGTTCATGGAGAACTTAGCCATGCCTGAATGAGAGTGAATTTTTGTGACCTCTTCAGCAGGTGGTCAGTTTAAAATAATTCCAGTTCTGTGATCAGGAAACAATACTCAATTTTCATATAGTGATCTTTTTCTAGTTTGTTTTACCAAATTAAATGTAATCTATATTTAGATGCGTGATCATCGGAAACTAGGAGTGAATGCTGTATGTGCACCTGCTGAATCATGTGCTGAAAGCTTACCTTCAAGACCTATTGAAGAATTACAGTATGTATCAGTCTGTATCAGTGGGGAAAGGTCTTAAATACAGTGTTTTGGGGTTGTTGCTATATATTAGAATTGTATATGCAAATCAGTTTTTCACCAGTTCTGGGTTAGCAGGACTTCTTTCTTGACCCTTCAATAACTTAAGTTTGCTTATCTGCCAACTTTTGTTTCTGATGTATGTTGTTTTTTTCTCCCTTTTAGCCGATATGGGTTTTTCTCGTATTTACGAGAGTTATTTGATGCTCCTCATCCTGTAATGAGTTATCTTTGCTCCCATTACCATGTTCATGATGTCCCTGTGGGAACAGAGAAGACCAGAAGCATGATTGACAGGGTGAGATGTCCTAATTAGCACAAACATACCTGTGATCTAGAGTTTTCTTTCATAAATTCTCTAGGAAAATTAATGTGGAGAAAGCAGAAAATGGCTTTAGCCTTTTATCTGGCCTTTAGCGGTGAGAACAGTTCATCATACACAAACATTGCATGGATTTTTAACAAATCCAGTCAATCTAATGCAGTACTTCATAAAAAGTTAAATATATCTTTTATTTGTGTACTGTTTCAAGTCAGTTACGTGAAATTGTTTTATTGTAACTTCTACTGTAAGTACCTGAGATTCTGGGCAAATTTTAATCTGACAGTTAATTATACATGACAATTCTGATCTGTTGTGTTTAACACAACAATTAGAAGCTGCCTGGTTTTGGTGGGTTTTTCATATTTTTAGTTTTTTTTTTATTAATGCATTATGATGTTCCTTTTCTGCAGACACAGTTGTATAACTTCAGTTAGAATTGCTGTAATAAGTAGTATATAAACTTTCCTGATTCATAGAAATAGGGTAAGAGCACTGACCAGGAACAATCTCTATATTACTCTTTTATGGATTATTGCAAGCTTGTCATTGCTGGGTTATAATGGGGTAACACAAATGACAGTTTTCAGCTTAAATCCTCATTCACTTCTTTGTCTGTGCTGGGCATCTGTTGTCTATCTTGTACAGAAAGTGAACTCTTCATTGAATACAGAAATGCTTTGGGACCTTTGATAACAGCAAGAGTTGCTTTTTTGAGAAACTCGGAGAACAGGCTTTATGAACAGAGAACAGTTCCTGGTTTATTTTTAAAGCTGTTCCTCCTTCCTATTTGCAGTGTTTCTGAGGCTCTAAGCATGCGGAAGAGGGAAGTAAAAGTAAAGGGAGTCCTACATGAAAAGCTCTTCTCTTAATGTTGTTTTTTTCTAAACATTTTTATCTTTAAACTGCAGTTTTCATGGATTAAAATTATCATGATGCATTAAAGTTAGCATCATTTTTTTGCAAATGCTTGTTAACTCTTGATAACTTATTAACAAGTCTTGATAACTTGAAGTTCCTTACTGTGGATTTTAGCTAGTTAATTTCTTGTTCTGAACAAGCATTGTCACAAGTAACGCTTTTGACAAATTAATATTTTTGTATGTTTCTTGTAGGTCATACAAGAAACCAAACTTAGGCAGATATACACAGCAGAAGAAAAATATGTTATTAAAATATCTGCTTATACAAACCTACCCTTCTCTACCAGCACATTTGTGAGGGCAGCACAGTTTCTCACTAGTTCGGTGGATACAGATGAAAGAAGACAGTTGGAAAAGCAGCTACAGGTAGTGATTTCTTTGTGTGCTGTACATGATGTGAAGTAGTACCCATTTTATTGTACAGTAAACATAGTTTACTTGAATGTGTTAATACGGTATGTTTGTAGTAAGAATGCTAGTGGTGTCCTTTTATTTTAGGATATCAATAATACATTAAAGACATTGGATGTGCGTTTGACTACATCGCTGGAGAAACAGAAGCATCTGGAACGCAAAGACAATGAGCTCAGGCAGCAGAAGAAGGAAATCTTGGAGAAAGGAAACAGGAGGAGACAGCTGGAATCAAAAATTAGTGTGAAATATGATAGGTAAGAAACAAGCAGTATTATCTGTGAAACATCAGCAATTTTAATAACAAAGGTATTCGGCTTCCTCTTATTGCATTGTGCTTTTAGCCTTGCAAAGTAACCAGTAGTTCAGAATCAGATAGATGATAATCAAGATAAAAGGTGTTTAGAAGTGGAGACTAAGGCAGTATTTGAGAAACCATGTAATAGTGTTCCAAATGGTTTCCTGTAATAAAATCATAGGAGTCCAGTAAGAGAGCATTTGCGCAAATATTGCCATAGTCTTGGTGGCACATGTCTAGGTAATACTATAATGGACATAAATGATACTAAGTAAGCATGTCAGGGATTGAGTTGGATCCTGATTGTCCACATTATTTGTCTTAATGTATTTTCTGGTTTTGTGGGCCTCTGCAATTAGTTCTTCTGTTACTATTTTGTCATAAGTGAGAACCTGGGCATGGTTCAAGATGTATTCCACTTAAGCTCACACTCCCAGAAGGCAGTGAAGGCGAGATTGCCCTAGGTTTTGTGCCCTCCCCTCCTTAACATGGTCCCGGCAGACCTTGTTACCTCAAATACTCTGTTCTTAGTCCACGCTATTTTTCTGGAAGTTGTTGCTGGTGCTTGTGTGCACAGCTCTTGTGTTACTTAAAGTGCATTAAACTAAAGAAGGGTTTTTCTTCCCTGAAGATGGACCAGACTCAATTGCTGTATTGTCAGTGGTGTCCAGGTTGCTGTGGAAAAAAAACATCTTGAAACAGTGTTAATGTGAGTGCAGCTGCAAAGCCAAGTACTGCTCTCAGGTTTCTTACTAGGGATACATGGATTGTCATGGTGTTTAACTAGAATACAAAATCTGGTTTGGAGGCAGGAGGTGGACCCTTTGACATAACAAACATTGGTTATATCTTAAATGAAAAGAATAATTGCACTCTTTTAATTTTGAATCAGTTGAAGAATTCTGACACAATTACAGACATGGCTGTTACATATTTTTTTCTTCTATAATGTGGATGGTTTTTTTAGAGATACGAATTATTTAAATAATCCGTACACTGAGCATAACTATTTTCAAATACTGGTGTTTCTAATTGATATGACATCTGAATAAAGCTGGATATAATTTTGAAAGTAACACACAATGGCAGAATCACTTAGGTTGGAAGGGACTTCATGTAGTCCCTTCCAACAACAGTGCAAAATTGAATTCAAACCAGGTTTTCCGGGTTGTATCCGACTGCATCTTGAAAGTCTCCATAGAGATTGTACAACCTGTTTGGACATCCTGTTTCACTGCTTGGTTGTCCTTATGGGGAAGAAGTTTCTGCTGAGATTGTCTGGATTTTTCTTATTTCAATTTATGTCCACTGTCTGCCAGCCTTCCACTACATACTTCCTATAAGAATCTGATTCCATCCTGTGAGTGGCTTTCTGGTGGGAAGGAGACTGGGCGGCTGCTATAAGGTGTCCTGAAGCTTTCTCTTGTCCAGGGAGAGCGAGCTGAGTGCTTTCATCCTTTCCTTGCAGGGCATGTGCTGTAGACCTTGACCATATCGGTTGCTCTCCAAGTTCGTTCCAGTTGACTGTGTTTTGTTCAGGGGAATAAACTGGGTGCAGTGCTGAACAGGGAATTAAAATCACTCTTCTGCCTGTGCTTCTGTTCATACAGCCAAGGATGATGGGGTACCTGGCTGCTGCCAGGGTGCACTCTTGGCTTACGCTCAGTTCATTGGCTACCAATACCTCAAGTCTTTCCTTGCAGAGCTTCTCCGCATCCAGTCTGTCCAGAGCCTGTATCACTGCCAGACCCATTTCCTTCCCAGGGACAGGACTTGGCATTTATCCTTGCTGAATCTCATGAGCCTTTGGTCAAACCCCCTTGCTCTAGCCTCAGCAGGCCCCTCTGAAAGGCAGCCCTGCTGCTCCTCCCAGTTTAGTGTTGTCCAGAATGTCCTCTGTTGCTTCTTGATCAGTGCCAGTAAAGCTAAACAGGACAGGTTCCAGGACTTAATACTCTGGATTCCTACTTGATGCTGGCCTCCAGACAGAATATGATAGACTAACCATGACCCTCTGAGCCTGACCATCCAACCACACTTTTTTTTTTTAACCTCTCTAGTCTTCCATCCACCCAGACTGAATTTTTCCAACTGGAGTACAACAATACTATGGGAGGTAGCATTGAAAATGTTCCATGAAGACTAAAAGGTGAAAAGTTAAGAAGAGGAGGACTCCTATTGCCTCCTATTGATAAGGGGGAGAAGCAGATGCCTGGTCCTACTGAGAAGGGAAAAAATAGACTGATAAGGCCAATGAAGACCAGCCTTGTGGTTTGGACTTTGACCAAACCCTGAGAGCATGCGTGAAGACTAAAAGGTGAAAAGTTTAAGAAGAGAAAAATGCATTTACTTCATCTTGAAGACCCCTATTCAGAGGAGGAAGACTCATTTACTTCATCTTGAGACCCCTGCCCATTACCAGAGGGGGCACTGCGCAGGTGCAAAGGACCTTCTAGTTCATTATAATACGAACTGGGGATAGATAATGAATATGTATAGGTGTATTTCGTAACTTTAGAGAATAAATGTAGATGGAAACAACAGTTAGGTGTTGCATGCTTTGAAGGAGTTATCCCTATGCACCTCACTGCTGAATAAAAAGTATACCTACTTTACAACTTTAACAAGTTGTGGAGTCTGTCCGCCTGCGCATCACCCCCATCCCCTGCTCCCAGATGGAAGGGGAGAATGAAAGAATGTAAATCCCACAGGCTGAGATAAGAACAATCCAATAAGTATAGTACAAAACTACTACTACTACCACCAATAATAATAATAATGATAAGGGAAATAACAAGGGGAGAGAATATAAAACTAAAGGGGGAAAATGAAAAGAAAACAATAAACACAAGTGATGCACAATACAATTGCTCACCACCTGCCAACTGATACCCAACCTGACCTGAGGAGCAATCTGGACCTTCTGGGTAACTCCCCTCAGTTTGTATGCTGGGCATGATGTGCTGTGGCATGGAATACCCCTTTGGCTAGTTTGGGTTAGGTGTCCTGTCTCTACTTCCTCCTGGCTTCTTGTGCCCCTCCTCACTGTCAGAACTTGAGACTGAAAAGGTCCTTGATGGGAGTTAACATTACTTAGCAAGAATTGAAAACATGGCTGTTTATGAGTGTGTTATCAGATTAGTTTTCAGACTAAAGCCAAAAACAAAGCACTGCAGCAGCTACTAAGAAGGAGAAAAATAACTGTTAAAGCTGAATCCCTGGGGCAGAATTTCACAGGCTGATGGCTCCTGTGATGGGCATGGGGGTAACCGGAGTAGGGTTTTATTTAGGCTTCCCCACCTGCTATTGTCTGTTTCTCCTTTTTGGGTGTGTAGATGAGCTTTTATCAGACAACCTAACCCAAAGCCTTGGTAAAGCTTAAGTAAATGGCAACCACTTGATCTCTCATTATCTGATTGTTTTACAATTGCATTCATTAGGTATTATGATTACCTTTGGTATATGCTTGCTGTTTCTTCCTGATCACCTTCTCCCTTATGCCCCTACAATTGTTTTCCAAGGGGATCAAGCAATAATTAGTTTGTAGTTTTCTGGATTATCCTCTTGATCTGTTTGGCCATTTTTTAAAGATCTTCAAATGCTGTGCAGCTGATTAAGCATTATTATTTCATATGAAGTCAGAATTTTCACTCATTTTAAACTGTGTTTTTCCGCAGTAAGCTGAGGACATGAGGGGTTTTTTTGGTAGTGTATAGAACAAGAATTAAGCAAACCTCCTGAACTCTGCTAAGTTTTATCACTGCAAGGAGCTAGCAGCAGAAGAAAAATGTTATCCTAATGTAGGTTTTTTTAAGTATTTTTTTATCTGAAATCTCCAGAAGTAAAGGATTATGGTTGCTGAGTGATGGCCTCAGTAGCCAAAATCAGAGTTTCTTTGTTATTTTTTGTTTGTCTTTTGAATTTCTTAGGTTGTGCATAGATTGGGAATGTCCTTAATGTGTTTGGAATGTTTAGGTATCAGATTCCTATTGTTGCTAACTGTTGCTTCATCACCAAGATAAAGATTTTTTTTGTATTTTTGTACAAATTTTTTTTCATGAGGATTAATCAAATATTGATTCCTTCCATAGTTTAAGACAGCTGGAACAAGATGCTATCGACTTAGAGGAGCAATCTAAACAGGCAGATATAAAGGTCAAAGAAATAAATAACCAAAAAGAAAGACTTGTTACTGAATTAACGCAACTCATAAAGGTATGGACTTTTAACTTCGTATGTGTTATATATGATTTTTCTCCAAACAGGATCTTAAATAAAAGAACATATTTATTAAGCAAATAAAGGCAAGCAAACAGCGCTGGGTGCGTGGGGAGTCTCCGCTCTACCAACACACACACACACACCCATTCCTGTGTCCTGTTTATAGCCACCAGGTAGTTCTGGCAAAGCCCATCCCAGTGATTTCCACCTTCTCAAAGCCTAACATTCCTGAGATTTCTTCATTTACAATCCCATTGTTCAATCAGCCCCACTCTTCAATCCCACCTTTTTCTTGTCCTATTGCAAATTCTTTTGCAACTGAGTTATTTGACTTTTATTTAAAGTTTCCTGAAGTATTTCCCTGTTTCTACTTGATGCTTAATTTTGGTTTTTTCATAAACGTTTTTATACATAATACCAATAGTGGAAGCAGTAACAAAATTGATATAGATAAAAAGCAAAAACTATGTTCATGTTCTGTCCAAAATTCCATGGTTTAGGAGGGTTTTATCTTATTACTTCACATTGACACAAATCACATATTTCACAGTATGTGTTCCACTATTAAGAAAATCCCAATTATTGCAACTCAGGGAGGAGGTACACAATATTTGGATGTGTTACTGTGAATGTTTACAAGCCAGCTTGCTTCAGGATAACATCTTTTGAAGCTTATTATGAACTTGAACTTGTTCATCAGTTTTTGATTTGATTTGCAGATAATTTTCTTGTGTTGATTTAGACTGTCAGGGGCTGAAGTCTTACAGTTCATGATCTGATTCAGTAGATACAGGCATGAATTAGGAATGAACCGTTCACCTGTTTTGGCCTGTACATTTTCAGAATTTTCATAATTCTGTGACCTCTTCATTTCACCCTAGTCCATAATACTCTTTTTTCTTTTTATTGAATAAAAAAAGTGTAGCAAAATGTTTTAACTTTACCAGGCCTCACTAATGTTGAAATGTGTTCTTGCTTACCCTTCAAGAGTCAAGTATTACCTTTGAAGTGAGGGCGGTTTCAATACATTCACTGTTTGTATTTGCATGATAAATAAAGAAGTAAATATTCCAAGTGGGTGGGCTGTTTCTGTTTGTTGATAAGCATGGACTGCAACAGTTGTGTTTCAGATACCACCTTTGGTCAGCTAGCCAAAGCAATTTTGAAATGCCAAATGACAAAGCACCCGCCATGTTGAAAGGGTTGCTTAGACTCTAGATTATGTTACAGAACTTGTACAGGTAATGACAGTACTGAAAAGTAACACTCTTCAAAATGTGTGCAAGTGCTTTAAGAGGAATTTCTAGAGCATACTTTTGATTCCCCTTTTTTTTTTTTTTTTTTTTT
>NDXB01009358.1:35402-58984 GCA_002631895.1 Agapornis roseicollis
TTTTTTTTTTTTTTTTTAATTTGATGCCCATTTCCCAGCACATCGTCTGTCCCAGTGTGTTGCTTATGTAAAGTGTACCTGGAGTTGTTTACTGAATGCTGTATGACATGCCTGAAGGAATGTCTTCATCTCTTTTTCACCTAGTATAGAAAAACTGATTTGACACATACTGGGTATTTCTCAGTATACAAGGGGTGTAGGGGAACAAGGATAGTATTTGCTTGAGATAGGTACTGATTATCAAAGGGATTTATTTCAGTGATGTGTCAGCTTAATTTTTATATTTGGCATACTGTAGGAAATACATGCTAGTAAATAGTAAAGAGAAGAAAATTATTTGTTACAAGAAAGATGTTTCATTATATGCTTTATCAAAATTGTTAAAATCCATACATTTCTGGTCATTCCCAAACCAAACTTCATGAAGGCTTCTGAGTTTGTGTGTCTTTGTGCTTTTCCAGTAGGTTTTGTAGTTATGCTAACTGTAGGCTATTAAAGTGATAAAAAATTTACACAAAGATGTGCCAGACTGCACCTGGAACATACCTAATATACATTAGTACTTTACAACCAGTAGACAGAAACAGCCTTGTTCCACTGTTTCAGATTCTGGCACTGGGTTTGTGTGTAGTTGTCTTTGCGTTGTTGTATTTGAATAACCTTTTTCCATTTTTCATCTCCTTTTGTCATGACTTTACTCAGATTGCTTCCCTTACAATGATTGGAAACAGATAAATAATAAAGATCTCAGACCTTGGCTCACTGTTGTGGTCAGGAGCTGACACTAAAAACTTCATCCTACAGGTCCCTTGCAGTTGGAACAGACCAACAGTTGGAACCTTGTTCTCCTTTTCATTAAAAAAGATTTTTTTTTGCGGGGGGGAGGGGTGGGGATTGTTGTGTTTGTTTGTGGTTTATTATAATTGGCATATTATAAACTAGTGTTCTCAGTGCCCCATAATTTGAGGTTTAAAGCTGCCCTTCACACAGTCAAGAATATGTTGCTAATTCCTGAGGCTGACTCATTTAAAGAAGCAACCATTTAATGTCAAAGGTATTAGACCAGGTTCTGGGGATCCCTAAAATCTGTCAATAAACCTCCAAAATAGAGCATCCTTCTTTTGTCTGTTCCAGTTAAGGTGCAAGACACTAGAGTCACTGTCAGTTATCTCATTAGTGAGAGAGACATGTCTTATGTGTTTATTTTTTGACCTTTTTCCATTTCTGTGTGTGACTTACAAAGACCACCAAAATCCACCTGTTTTATTCTGTGTCTGAGAAATAACTGAGATGACTTTGTCTTTTCCTGCATTTCATATGTGAGTATCTGGCATAAGGAAAGTGAATGTGCCTGTTTGATGTAAAATGGTTTGGTTGCAAGTGAGATTTATATGCTTACAGATTAAAAGTAGCTGGAGGACTATACATCTTGAAGAGCTTGTGTCACCAATAAGGCACCTTCCTTTTTCCATTGAATTTGTTGAAGAGCTGAACAATATATAAGATTGTATGTAATGACTAAAAAATTAGTCAGTTCTAAAGCTTGATAGTAATTGTATCAGTTTTGAGTCTTTTGTGGAAAAAAAAAAAAAGATATATTTACTGTTTTCCTGTGTAGAACTGTGTATCACTGAACATCCTCAAGGCAGATTTGGTTCTTCAGAGCACTGCAGTGGCTGCTGAGAAGATCAGACTAGAAACGGAGTATAAAACAGCAAGTGAACAGCTAAAAGCTGCAGAGGTAACTATTTCTGTGAATACTGGGATATCTACTATGAAAACATCTTCTGTGGAAGCCCTTGTATAAAAAAGAGGATGCTTCTGTGTTTGTGTTAGTACTGCTAAATATTTAGCCTTGATTTCTGTAGTTTGACTTCAGCCTCTTCTTTTAAAACCGACTAGGAGCTTTGTCTTCCTCTACTAAGCCTGCTAAGCTTCTGTGAAAATACTCTGAAAGTCATCATGTCTTGGATTTTTTTTTTATTATAATGCATGGTGTGCGTAAAAACACTAGCTGTCATTTGGAAGAGTTTTTCTTCCAAGTTTGTCATAGACAAGTCACCACAACGCACACAGGAGATGCAAGCTCAAGATGAGCCAGAAAGTACCATATCAGAGTAAGGCAGATGTGTTTTACCTTTCTTTCATAGCTCACTGTATCATACTGTAATTAAATGCCTTCTTTGGAGGGAAAAAGAGAGAGGAGAGTAAATGGTCATTGTATTGATTGTATTAGGAAAGTGTGTTGTGTTCAGGGAAAAAGACAAGTGTGAGAAATCAGTTCCACAGATACGCTGTTTTTGAAGAGCATAGGATGCTGTGGTATCTCCTGGATTGGTGCAGAGGTCAATTTCTGTATTTGTGTAATAGTAAAATCTTTCATTCTACTGGACGAAAAAACTCAAAGTACAAGATGTTTTTTTCCTTATCTGAGTATTCAGATGCATCTTAAGTTTTCACTTGCATGGAAGTTCAAAGCCATGCTTCTCCATATACTGCATTTTGAGTCTTTGAATTAAGTTTTTAGCCCCCTTTTTTTGGAAGTTCTCTTTCCTGTATTGTCCTGTGAATCATGTATGTTGTACACTCTGTGATTTTTTTTTATTTTCTGCCTTAGGAGATGCTTTGGTGGGGAAAACTCAGTATTTCTTAGCTTCATCTCAAATTCATTGTTATTGAAATTGTGTGTTTAAATTGGGCCTTCTCTCCAATTTCTGAGTGGCTTTGGCTGTTGTTTTTTTTCCCACAGCAGTAGAAAGCTGCTGTGAGGATGCCCTTGCCGCACCTCAAGGAAGTCTTGAAAACAGCTTCTACGAGGTTTTATAAAATAAATAAACCTGGAAAAAGAGGAAGCCAAGCAGAAATAATCATGTTGTACAAAAGCTGTATAGTGAAGTAAATTGGGACCTAAATGTTACAGTTATGGGACCATTAATTCTGTATTTAATCATCAGACATTTTTTGTAGGTCATATGCTGGTCATGATGCCTTCATTGAAAACTGGCATTGTGGGTATCAGCCAAAGAAGCCATGAAGCATTGTTAATACTTAGCACTCATTCATGGTCTCCCTCTCTGAAGCAGTCTTGAGTCTTCATAGTACTTGAGTAAATACTGATTAAGATTTGAATCAAATGCAAACCCCACTTGGTGCATCTAAGATACCGCATATGTTCCTTTTGTGAGGTGTTGGCACTGGGATACTGTGAAGAGAGCATCGTGTTTGTTGGTTTATAATGGGGGTTTTTAACCATTTATGTTAAGGCCAAAAAAAGTACATGGTTTTGAACAAGTCAAGTTAGCAGCAACAGATTTCTGGGGTTTGTATTATAGTATTGCAGTTAAAGTGGGAACCTTGGTGTTATTTTAACAAGTCCTTGTTTTTAATTTATTTAGTGAGCCTAAGAAGCAAATCTGTGTTTGTGACCCATACTGAATATTAGGGAGGATTGTTAGCCCCATCTGCTCATTAGATAATTGGCACAGTTTGCATGCATGTTTATGATGGTTGTTTGAAAGTCTTGCTAATTGTCTTGCATTCATAGCTTGTTAATTTTCAGGTTCATTTGGTAATAATTTGTTTAAATAATTGGCATTAATACTCAGTATGTATATTGCAGCATTTGTTCCTTAAGCCAAGTTTTAAGAAAATGCAGATTCTGTTTTTGTATGGATAAATTTCCAAACTTCAGATAATTAAATGCTGTCACCAGGCATGTGTTTAAACACAAACTGATGAAAAAACATGGGCTACTCATAACTTTGTTTTTTCTTTAACCACCTTATTTTGCACAAAACTGGTTGTGGTATTGGTGAGCACAACAGAATACCAATTGCTCATGCATAGAGTATAACTGGTTTCTGCTGTTTGGTAGGGGCATTTCAGGAAACTAGTCACTGCCCCACACTAGTACAGAGCTTTCCTGAAGTACCTAGATGTAGCTCTTTCCAAGGTGGTGGTGTTTGTGTTCTTATGGCGTTGGTTAAAACAAATGTAAAGCTCTGCCTAGACTGTGATTTTTCATGTAGCATCTCTGTTCAAAATGGTAACTTGTTCTATTTAGAGTTATTTTTTTGATTAGATTGTTCTATTGAGTCACTGTAAGGAAATCAACAGAAACTTTTAACACTGCTATGCATTTTTTAATATGTAGGAGGGAGAAGAATTCAAAACTTATGTATTTTTATTCATTTATATTTATGTATGTTTTATTTAGTGTGTGGCCATGACAGTCAGCTGGCAAAGCTGAATGACAACTGAGACTTACCTGGTTGAACTTTCACTGCATTTATTCTAGTACTTATTCTAGCACTTTCACATCAAGTATTTGTTGCTTCCCAGTCTTCTGTTGAATGCTGAGGTTTTTCTCTCCCCACACATTTTCCTTTTTACATCCTGAAGAATTTTGCTTGTGTTAGGCTTGGTCAGGCATATCCAATCTTGAATTTATGTCAGGTTTTCAGTGTTTAGAGAGAAACTTGAAATCTTGTTCTGTGCAGCTTTGCAGGGTTTCACATGGGAAGTATATGTGTAATTGTGAGCTGAGATTCCCCACTTCAGGTGATTCAAAGTTGCCTTTGGCTCTGGAGTGGTCAAACATAAGAATAAATTGATGTTTCTTGTATGGATGTGATGTGTTTCACTGGATCCTTTGCTTTTGTTACCATGAGGTCAAACACGTTTTAGATTAAGCCAGTTGGTTTTTAAATTTCTGGGATCCAAAATACAGTTCAGTTTTAATTTAGAACTTTCTAAAATTTTCCTGAAAATGTTACTGAATGCATTATAGGGCATATGCAAATATGTAGTGGAACGTAAGTGTTGTGTTGTACAGTTTTATTTGTGTTAATTTAGAATGATGTGAGATCTTGCCTGTAACCAAAGGGAGGGGCATCTTCAACTTCCTACTCTTTTAGGTGTATAAATCTAATGCCAATCCTTTTTGCCCTGCCTTGTGACATTTACCTCCTTCTCTACTGTAGACCTAGGAAGGGGGTGTAAAATCTGAAAAAAGGTTTTAATTCTTTTTTCTTTTTTTCACTTCTGAAAACATCAACACAGTGTAGGAAAGTATCTTCACGATGTTGTAGTTTGTTAAGATTGTGAAATGCAGAATCTGCTTCCTCGTGTTTGGTGGAGGAAAGGAAAAACAGGGGTTTTGAGTTCATACATGCTGTAGAGATCAGCAGCCCTAATTTTTGAGCAAATGAAAGAACTTTATGGATGACCACTCATGATAGTATCTGTTACTACTGCATCTGTTGCATTTAGTAAATAAACATTAAATTGTCAGAAAGTAGCATGATTTGCTGTCGGTATCTGTGTCCTGTATTTTAAAAATGTGGAATAAGCCTTTATCTAACTGTATGTTCTCCAAATGAACGCTTCAGGTTTGTCACAGTTTTTTTGCCACTGGAGGGCTCCCATATTTAACTGAAGTTCACAACAAAAAAAATTGGGAAGATAAAGCTCTCCCAAGTGTAGGAATATAACTAAGCTTTCCAAACTGTCAGAAGAAAGTTCTGAAGTAAAGTATTTTGTACCTCTGAAAACTCTGTATTCCTGTGGTGTAACTATTACAAAGATGGATTGCATGTGTAGTCACTGAGCAAATGTGTAGTAAAATAACTTACATTAAAAGTTCTGGTATCTTAGTATGTACTGGTATATACATCTTTTTACTTCTAAGTGGTTGGAGCTCCCAGCTGTCTGCAGTTAGGTGCTCACCTGATTTGGGAGACAGCACCAAGCCATTGCTCCCAAGCACTGTCAGCTTGGCATTTAGAAGCAGCAGACCTGCAGTACGAATGATGTGTATAGAGAAAAGTGATTGAGATTTCTGGGGCAGAGGGGAAGAGATGCTTCTGTCCAAGGTTTTTGCCTGAATACTGCTTGAGATAACCTTTAGCTCTGTATTTCATGAAGATTTGGTTTTTGTGTGTTGTATTTTAATTACTGCTGTGATAACACTGTATTATTAAAATCATTGAGCAGAGCTGGCTACTTACCTGTAGAAAGTTCCAAACAGTTTATCCTTGAGACTGCCGTTGAAAACCAGAAACTACCTGTGTTTTATTCACATTACAGCACTAGTTTGAAAAGTACGTGTGTTTCCATTTTGTAATTTGCTGGCTGTATTATAGAGGTGTAATATGAAACAGCAAAGGAAGTACTTTTGATTGTGTAATTTTGGTGTTTACTCTGTAACATTTCAGCTAAAATATGTCATTCAGTGTACATCATATCCATTGTGTTTTCCCAAGCAGATAAATACAGTTGAATGAGAGCTAATAAAAAAATAAGGTTCATAGTAGTTGTGTTTTAGTGTATAGAGGATTTCCTTTAAAATAGTCTATTTTGAGACATATATTGGATCTACACGCACAGTTGTCTAATTAAGGGAAAATAAATTCTGCTATCTTACAAGAATGCTTTTGATCAGTCTACCTTGGCATCTGTTGACTTCAAGCAGAGACGCAGAACGAGTTCTGTGTGTTGAAACAAAGATTTTCTGTCTTTAAGCAGTCTGATTTCACCTGCATTTTCTGACTTAGATGTTTGTTGCCAGTGTGCTAGTGTCACCTCTAGAAATTTATAATAAAGTAGAAAAATGCGGTTTCATATCTTCAATGTCTTTTTTGACAGCAACGATTTCGTGAAGTGGATGATAGGAAGCAAGTTCTTGTAGAGAAATGCAAGGAATTGCTGAAAAAGGCTCAGCAGGTCTGCAGACTGGGTCTGGATGAACATCTTCCAAAAGAATTTCAAACTGTATGTACAAAACGAGATCTCCGCGTACCTCTTAGATTTTGGACGTTGTACACCAATCTGACTTCTCCAGCCAAGAATATTGTGTCTTTATATTAGAAGGCTGCCAGTAAAGGATCATGAGTACTTCTGTTAGTTTTGCTTCATATATTGTCACTTAACCTTTTAAAGCACCTTTAAATAGTGCTATAAATAGATATCAAGGGATATCTTCTGACTATCACTTTGTTCTGTGCACAGGGCAGAGAAAATTTGGTCTGAAATTTCAGTTAAAATCCATAGTTTTGTGTTCACACAAGTAATTAGAGGCCATATTTTTCTACCTTCTTGCTCTAACGGAGCAAGTCTGGGCCCACCTTCTTAGCTGGAGGTCTTCCCAGCCCCTGGAAGTATGTGTATGTCTTAACTAGCGTAGCCACTGCCATATACCAAATCTGTGTGCATCTGTATCTGCACAGGGTGGGCAACTAAGGGGTAATTAATTGTGTATCTGTTGTGTAGTAGCACTTCAAGCCTTCTTTCTCTGTCCAGAACAGTTTGTGGGGGAATCTTGCTATGTTAAATTTTAGATATGTGACTTCTTAATTAAAATTAATAGAATATTTTATGGCTTATTCAATTTCTTTTTAGCAAAATTTAATTCTTCATTAGCATTGCTGTGTAACACATACATCCTCTCTCTTTTAGGCCTTTCAGGCGCTTCCGAGCACACTGGAGGAAATTGATGCTTTCCTGAACGAAGAGAAAACTAGGGCCTCCTGTTTCACAGGCCTGAATGCTTCAGTATGTTCACTGCTTTCTCTGTGCTCTCCCTTCCTCCCCCTCCACCCATATTGTACTTGCTTCCCACTCTTGTGTTAGATCTCTTGGTATAATAAGCTAGACAGCAGGAACAATGTGCTGTAAATGCCAGGTTCTGCATCTATTAGAATTTTAAGTAGATTCTTCCAAAAGAACAGTGTGTTCTGTGCCTTTCAAGAAAAAAAAGTTGCAGTAACCTGAAAGAAGCAATGCTTTACAGTTTCTTTGCTTTAAAGCTAGAAATGCATCTTGTTCAGTGTGCAGTGCAATAATCTGTAATGGTGCTGAATTTAATCACTATAGTGTGATATTTTTATAGTCAAGGTTAGAACTGGCAAACATTTTGTTGACTACTTGGGTTTTTTTATTTTGGCAGGTTGTTGAAGAATATGTTAAGCAGACACAAGAAATAGAGCAGCTGACAGCGTATCTAGAGGAAAAGAAAAAAGAATTGGATAACTATAGGCAAAACATTTCGCAGGTAATGGCTGAAATTATCACTTATGTGTCAGTATGTTTGAATAGAATGTATGTACAGAAATAAAGGGTAACATTCCAAGTAGTCTTGAGCGTAAACTGAGATGTTAGCTTCTGTAATTAGGATTATTTTTTTAATTTATTTAAATGCTATCTCTAAATGAAAATTCAGTTATAAAAAATTGTTTTACGTGGATATGTGTGCTTCTAGGTCAAAGAAAGGTGGCTAAATCCTCTGAAAAAGCTGATTGAGAAGATTAATGAGAAGTTCAGTAACTTCTTTAGTGCTATGCAATGTGTTGGTGAAGTTGATCTTCATGTGGAAAATGAGGTATGATTTATTTTTCATATGGAAGAGTAACATTCTGTTTTCATGCCTTGAATGTCTTCAGGGATGGGGCATCCACCACCTCTCTGGCAACCTGTGCCACTTTACTACCCTCACTGCAATGAATTTTATTCTCACATCCGCCTGAATCTCACATCTTTTAGTTTAGACCCATCACCCCTAATACTATTGCACCAGGCTCTGCTGCAAAAGTCTCTCCCCATCTTTCTTATAGGCCCCTTTTAAGAACTGAAATGCCCCAATAAGGTCTCCCTGGAGTCTTCTCCAGGCTGAAAAACCCCAACTCTGTCAGCCTCTCTTACAGGAGAGGTGCTCCACCCTTCTGATCATTTTTTGTGCCTTCCTCTGGACCCTTTCCAACAGGTCCATATCTTTCCTGTACTGAGGGCTCCAGAGCTGGAAGCAGTACTCCAGGTGGGGTCTCACCAGAGCAGAATAGCCTCTTGTGCCCTCAGTAATGTTTACAGGCATGATTTACCTCTGATGGGGAGTTTAAAGCGTCTGCAGTACCTTGGGGAGAAATGTTCAGAGCAGTGGGCTGAAGAGAAATCAGGTATTTTATTTTAATTTGGTGTCTGTGTTGATGATTTTAAGACTTGTGTATGCAAAGCATAGACTCCAGAATAGTGGAAGTTGACACTTAGATATTTTTTTGCTGTTGTAAATTAATTGAGCAACTTTTCTTTAAGTTTTTTAAGTGGTAGTTATTATTGGAGGCAGAACAGTGAGTGACTGACAAGGCTCTTTACATGAACTGCACAAAAATGTTTACATAGAAACTAATGTTATGAAACAGCAAGACATTAAAACATGAACTTTTCAGTTCTTTTGATAGCTAGAGAGTTGGATCCATGTCACACCAATATAATCTTCTATATAAAAGTAATCTGGGAGAGGGTACACAGAAAAATCGTAAAGCAGTTTGAAAGCAATGGGAGTCCTCTGGACTGTCATTCTGAGTATCTTCTTCAAAAAATTTGGGTTTCTCTTGCAAAGATGTCACAAATATTTTAAGAGGTTAATTAGTGTTACTGTGCCAATGACTAAAACTTTCCTCACGGGATCAGTGCTCTAATATAGAAGGGTGGATAATGTGTTCTAGAGCTTGGATTCCTGCTTTCTACTTATTCTCTGCAGATAGCTCTTTTGCCCTGATCTGTCAATATCAAGAGACAGATGCTTGAGGCATCTTTATTAGAAGTATTCTTGTGACATTGAAGTTCAAACCTGTGTTAGTGTGTTCCGCAGGAATCTTGTGATCTGATGATGTTCCTGGTGAAGCGCTTCACTAGGTTCTTCTTTGACTTCATAGCAGAAACCTTAGTGAATGTTTTGACTTTCCTGGTGGCACTTGGTAGTGCTATTCAGAGTAATTCAGAGTAATAACCCTTAACTTCCTCAGTTCCCCACAGGGAGTTTTGAATGTCATTCTTGACAGCTCCTGGAATATCTGTCGGTTACATGAACTGGCACTCCCAGTAGCCTGGCAAGAAAGGCCTTACTTTCTGATGCTATTGCAGCTGTGCTGGAGGGTGAATCTTCTTTACTGGAGGTTTTGCCAGCCTGTACCTTGTAGGCTTCTCCAAGCCTAGCTTCAATCAGTGCCAGTGCAGCTGGAAGTCCAGTGGGCCTATAGAGGCCTTGAGTCCTGTATTTTATTTCTCCTTACATGAAGTTGTTGTATGATGTCCCTAAAAGATTCACAGTTCCTTGTTTCTGTAACACTAGTACACCAGGAACACCAGAGGTTTGTAGTACAGGAAAGTAAATACCAGTATCAGAACTTAAGTTTTCCAGTCCTTAGGATGTTTGTCTGCCTGCAGGTGTAGTAAAACACCAAAAGATGGCTTGATTTTCTGATTCAGCAGATGAGCTCATCTGAGAGGATTTAATAGATCCTCTCCAATGCTGAATGCTATCTCTTACGTATATTACTCATCACAAAGCAAGACCTGAAGGTATCAAGCTGAAAATTATTCCTACAGACTTGAAGTTCTTTAAGGAAGTTTTAAATCTTGTAAGATACAACTTATTTACTTTGTGGTAAGTAGACCATTTTAGACCTGTTCATCATAAACCCCAGCCCTAAAATGACTCAGCTCTGCCAGGTCACCCGGGTTCATTTGCCTGTTGATGACTCTGGTATGTGGCAATTTGAATCAGATTGGAATGCGCCAGCTTCTGTGGGCTGGAGGTCTCAGTTTTTCTTTGTCAGGACTGTCCTTTCTGAGCCTAGTAACCATCAGGAATCAACTCTGCTCCTTTCTTCTACTCTAGGCATTACAACTATTACAAAAAGAACATGAGTTAGTTACCTTCAAGTGCAGGATATAGGCTTCCATAGTGAATATAGATGGTCCTCTTGGAACTCATATTTCTGAAACTTTTGAATCTTTCCTGTAAGTCTTACTTACTTGATTAGGTGCATATAAAGATTGCATTTTATGTAGAATAAACGGTAAGCAGGCAGTATGGGTTTTCAGCCCTGGGGATTGCATTCTTATTCATGCACTGAGTTTACCTTACCTTCAGAAATACCAGCAAGTACTTGGAAGATTTCTTCCTGTAATTATGAATATATTTCCATGGGTGGGTTATCTTCTGAACCACATTGGTTATCCCTATACCTATGCCTCATTGACTAAGATTGCTGATAAGCATCTGTTTTCTGTTAGAAAGAAAAGGCTGGGGTCTGAATCCACATGTAGTTTTTCTGATTGAGCATGAAAGTGAAAATGCTGTTATGGTAGATTTTGTATGAGCTTTGTATCTCAATCTACTAGTGGAGGAAAAGTGAAGGATTTAATTAGACTGCTTGTACTTTTAAGAGGTTCAGATGGGATTTTAACCTACACACACACACACCACCACTCCCATCACCCCACTGTTCAAGCTGATAGGATCATGTACCCTGCTGCATTTTTTCCAGTGAATTTACAGGGGTATGGTTTGCCCTTTTTCTAGCCAAGAATTTTTCTTCTTGTTGCTGTTCTTAATATTTATTGAATCTTCCTTATGAGGAATTAGAAATTAACAAATCACTGTCACAGGGAGAGAGTGGTGTTGAAAATTATCTAAGAAGAACAGATCAAGAGTTAAGAACAATATATGAAACAGAATTAATATATTGATACTAAGTTGAACCTGACTGGTTTGTAGACCCCTGTAGAGTATTTGACATAGATTTCCTTTAATTTGCATGTCATTATCAAATAAGCTGTAGTGAAACTGAATTTAATGGGTATTGGTTTTTATAGGAGGAGTACGACAAGTATGGGGTTCGCATTAGAGTCAAATTTCACAGTAGCAGTGAACTTCATGAGTTGACTTCATATCATCAGAGTGGAGGTGAGAAAAGTGTTTCCACTATTTTGTACCTGATGGCTCTACAGGAACTCAACAGATGTCCTTTCAGGGTTGTAGATGAAATAAATCAGGTGAGGATCAGTAGTGCAGTATCTACCTCTTACTGTACAGATGCTTGTAACATAGTGGAGAGAGCAGACTTCTTTTTCTTTTCTTTTTTTTAGGGTATGGATCCAATAAATGAGAGAAGAGTTTTTGAAATGGTTGTGAACACTGCTTGTAAAGAAAGCACGTCACAGTACTTCTTTATTACACCAAAGGTGCGTGGCAGAAAATGAAAGTTTAATATGTAGAGTAGTTGGGTTTTGTGTTATATCACCTCTGTAAACAGTGCAAAACTTACCTCTGTTTTACTGAAGAATTTCATATTGAAAGTGAACGGTAAGGGAATTTGTCCATTTTAAGGACAGTCCTGGAAAGAATTCAGACAACTTGCACCAAGGCTCACCTGATCATAAACACATTATGGAATTGTGTCCTCTGTGGAAGTATTACAAGTTACCCATCAGTGGACAGAGTACCATGTTACAAGGCTGTTCCAAATTCCATGTTACAAATGGAATGCCTCTAGCTCACACAGAATTGGGATTGTATCAGAGACCAGCTTCCAAACAACTCGGATAATGATACTGGAACAGGTTGGTGCTGCTGGCATAGAAAGAACTAGGCAAGTCCCACAGTAATAGAGGAAAAATATTCAAGCAATAATCTGAAATTTAAAAGCTCAGATATGGTCAGTGCTATGCTCTGTGGAGAGTGGCCTGAAGAGGACTTTACAGTCAAGAGTGACCAGTGCTTAATTGTGCTCTTCTGCTAAAATAAATATATATAGTTGGCTTACTAGATGATGCAGTGATAGATGCTGTGGCTTAAAAAGACTAATAAGTAGGGCGGCTGTTCACCTGAAGAGTTAACAGAGGCTAATGTTATGTGCAACTTGACCCAAACCAGATTGAACTAGTAAAGGTTACTTGTACACCACGGAGGTAGAGTTCAGTAATGGGCTGTATGCTTTTTATTAAGATACTAATTCTCCTGCATCCTGTACTTCACTGTGTATTTGGAAATCTGGCTGGTACATGCTATTCGTATCTGTAAACAGCAGTTGAAGGGCCTGAGAAAAACCTCCTACAGCATGTACCAGACTGAAAGTAGAAGGAAGGTAATGTTTTTTGTACCTTTTGATCTTGGAGTATACTTACTTCCATGCAGTTTGGTAATTTCCTGTTCATATTACTTCTTTCTTATTTTGTGTGTTATCTATCCTCTTTTGTCATCTTGCTGTTTCTGTCATTATCAAATTACCTTTTCTGTGCTCTCTTCTACTTTAAGGAATGAGAGAGCAGTTTGGATATTAATAGGATAGGAATAGTTCTACTAACTATAATGCTTCCCACATATAAGCACCTGTAGAACATGACTGACTAAGGTTCAGAGTCTGTTTTAAAAGTTGTGCTCATTGTTAATTTACTATGAATAGAGAAGGGGGAAAACTGAATGTGAAGAGCTAACTAGAAAGATCAGAGTAAAACTGAGAAAGCAGAAGTAAAAACAATCAGAGGATAAAAAGAAACCCCATTTAACATATAGTAAGAGGAAGATCAGGGAATGTGCTGCACTACTATTCAGAAGCAAGAGATGCATTTATGAAGGTGGCTGAAGGCATTTGTATTTCTTCTTTCCTCTCCCTTCTTCTCTCTTCTGCAAGTTGGTGGTCACCACAGTTAATATGGTGAAGTTGCAATGGCCTACTACAAAGAACATTCTTGAGATAGCATTTCATGTAAAGGTTTTAGCTGATGAGATGATTTGAGTGGGCTGCATTAGAGGATAATTACAAGGCTGTACAGAGCTGCCTGAGGAGAAAGCCAGACTGTTCTTCGAGTGGCTTACCTGCAGTTCCTGAGGCTGTGCTGTATGTCATCACATACTAGAAAGCATGACAAATTGTTGTGCTAAGCTAAATTCTGTGTATGTATCCAGTGGATACAGGAAAAAATGTTATCATGGTTTTGTTCAGTATGTTGACACTTACCCCAACTGTATTTTTAAGCAAGTTACAGAGTGGAAGAGGTATGGATTTACTATGCAGTAATGTTGATTAAGAAAATTGCATTCTGAATCATGATTTACTATCAGAATGAGTAGATAAACTGATTATGTTCTTTAGGAGTGAGTGGTGGGTTTGAAAATCAGTATTTTTAATCAATTAATATTAAAATCCGTATTTTAATATCAATCTATGCTGAAACAGATTACATATGTTAGACATGCAAATAATCATGAATGCTTCTTTGCAGTAGACCAAAATTAGAATTCAAGACAATCTGAGGTGAGGTAACTTACTTTGAAATGGAATGCATTTTAGGGTGGACAAGCAAATAACAGGGTATTTTAGTGGAAAAAATTAACAACAGCATCAGTTCTAAGGCATACATGCCTAAATGACGTGAGAGAAGTTATCTGTGGATAACAAGCTGAGCATCAGTTACAAGGCAGTTGCTGAAAGTCATCTCCAGAGCACTGCAGATAAACCCACACCTTGCCTGAAAAGTCTGTTGGGCTTGTGCCTGAGGAGATCTAGACTATGATAAGCGTCAAGTTTTGGCTGTTATACTTCAGAGAAGAAGTGCAGTGCCTGGAGTTACTCCAGAAGACAGCAAGATTCCATAAGCCAACAGTCCAACTTTAAGAAGTTTTGAAAGCTTTGATTTTCCACTGGTGGAAATTGCTTGGTTTAGAGGAGCACAAGCACAAGAGAGAGTTGTGCCCAAGTAACTCTACATCCTGCCCTGCCCTGCCCTGTCCTGGAAAAAACAGTCAGTATTCTCTGCCTATTGTGGATACAGCAAAAAAGTAATGATCTCATTTGCACATGAAGGTACAGGTACAAAGGGTTTTAAATACCAAAATTTTTCTGCTTTTGCAAGAACAGTGAAGTATTGAAATGGCATGAAGAATGAGTGGAGTCATTTGGGGCATTTCTAGGAACAAATGTGCATCATCTGTCAGAAAAGCTATAATCCTGCTGTATTGATCCTTTGAGCTCTAAGGCTTTATGTAGACCTCCTTCACCTTTTGTAAGTAACATGGAACATTCTGACATTAGTTATTTTGACTTTGGCTTTTGTGTTTTTCATCAGCTCCTGCAGAATCTTGCTTACAATGACAAGATGACGGTGTTGTTTGTCTGCAATGGACCTTTTATGTTGGAGTCAGTCAAATGGAACTTCAAGGCTTTCTCTAGGCAGCGGCAGCGACTTGGAAAGATAGCACAACAGTGATACAGATATACGTATAAATATATGTAGAGCTATATATAAGTGTATTCTGGTTTTGTAGAACTTCTTGGAACATCTGGCTTTCAAGACTTCAGATATTGAGAAAGACGAGAACTGCGAAGAGCTGATTAAGAATTCTGATTCTTAAAACTTGTGTAACTGATTCTAAGTACATAATTTTTTTTCCCCAAAATCTGTCGTAGTGGCCTCTTTTTCCAAAGAACCTACTTTTTTCTCAATAATAGGTTTAAGTAAAAAGGAAGTTTCTTGTATTTTGCTCTTTTATCAGTAGCGTAGCATCAGAAGTACAGTTAATTTTTATAGATTACACTGGACTAGTTCTGTGTCTGGGTTTTTAATTTTTTGTTTTGGAATTTAAAAAAAAAAAAAAAATGCTTTTGGTAGTAGTGTTTCCTTAACACTAAGTAAAGTATGTCCTCTAAAATTTCCTATTGAAATAGAAATTTCTAATGAAGAACATATTTGTAGGAAGATAATAGTTTGTAAGTAGATGTGTATTGATTTTTGTTTTGTGAACACATACCTGAAGATAGTGTAAAGAATGTATTATTTTTAGAGTAATCTGCTATATTATTGTTATTTATTATTTTTGCACTAATATTCTATTTTGTATTCCTGGAAAGATACGGTCTTTATTTTTCTACCACGTTTCTCAACAAGAAGACTGACAAGGAGACAGGTGTTTTTGAAGGAATGAGCTGGTTATCTTGCAAAAGTAAAACTAAGCAATATGTAACTTTTTTTTATTGCCTTTATAAAGTAAAACTTGATATGTTTTTGATGATAGATGGTGAAAATAGTGCTGCTGATTTCACATGTAAGTTAAAACCAGGAGGTTTTTTACGAAGGTTCAGCTGCATTGAAGTGGTTGTGTATGCAATGGCTTTTCTACAGATAGCCATAAAATTCATGAGTGGAATTTTGGCCATTTTTAAGCATTTGAAAGTAGATATGATCAGAAGAATGTTGAATACCAAAAAAACCCCACAACCCTTTATACCGAATTGTGAAGGGTATGATTTTTTAAAAGAAATGGAAACTACAGTTGGTATGTAAAATGTATGAAAAAAAATGATTCCAAAAATATGCAGCATCCTTATTTCCACAGGGGAAGTAGCCTTCAGTAGAACCTTATGCAAAGTCTGGTGGCCAGCTCATTTTGAGTGGGTGTTTTCTTAACAGCATCCTGTCAATGAACTTTGCCAGTGGAATTCATACATTAGAACATTAGAACGAGACACACAAAATAGCCTCTCTGCAAAATATAAGTTAGGGTTTAGAAGGTTTTGGATATTACAAGTTAAGTATTGCAGTTCTTGGGCTGAATAGATGTGTGTTGAGGAAATAGAGAACTACACATTCTTCTGTCGCAGACCACTGTTGATCAATGTAGCTCTACCTGTGAAGTGAGTTCTGCAGTAAGTTCCGTAAGGGTTAGTGTCCATACACAAATATTTGACAGAAGAACTAAGAGTGTGGAAACTTGCGCTGTAGTTCAGGGATTGAGTGGGCCAGCAGAGTATCCTCAATTTAGGCTACATGCCTAACTATCCACTGTATTGCAAGATTAGAATTTTAAATGTGTTCTTTCATCTTCAGAATACTTGGCTTCTCCTAACTCTGAACTTCTATGGTGATTTTGGTTTTGGATTGATTTGGCTTTTTTTGTTGTTTTTTTTTTTGTTTGTTTGTTTTTTAATTGGATGAAAATACATATGTTCTGTTTGGTTGCTGAGGATCACTGTATGAAAAGTGTCATTTGTTTTCAGTGTCTAAATAAGTGAAACTAACAGGACTATGTGTTAGAACTCATTTTTTCTATGGCTAGACAGGACTATTCTTAATTCTGTCATCTTAGAACTTCATGGGATTTTTTTCAGAGTTCAGTTCCATTCTCATGGTTCAGACTAAGGTATGACTTATTTCAAGAGGGTGGCACTTCAGATCCTGTCATAGAAATTGTCTTCTGGATGCATGCCTGCCATACCACACAAGTGAAGAGGATGACAGGCTTTGGGTGTTCGCTTTTTCCCTACAAGTACATCAGCTATTGACCAGAGGTCCCGATTTTGGTGTATCTGGCCACAGTCTTAATATGACACTGTCATTCATATTTCATTCATATTAACTTACACCATTAAGTGTTGTCAGCTGCAAAACTGTGCCACTGTCATGCAAGTGACCAACAGAGCTTCACTGACCTGCAGCTCTGCTAGCTAAATCCCTTAAAGAACTGTAAAAACAACTATGTATGAAAGCAGCCCTTGTTATTTACAGGTAGGCTATGCAACATGACTGTAACCACCCATACCATGTTAGTAACCTGCTAGTTCATGTGACAGGTGCATCCTGTGCACAGGCAGAGACCTGGCTTCAGAGGAAGTCTCTTTAACTGGATAGTATATTCAGCCAATGAAAATCCACAGGTCACTTAGTGTAGTTAACAGCATTACTTTTCACTCCTTACCCACATATAGGGCCCTTCCAAACTGCCAGCTTTCTTGCTGTTCCTTGTGCTTTGCTACTGCTATTCAGCTCCTCAGGGACTCTTGCTATAAAACCTGTGGAGTTAATTTCAGTATAACTTTGAGGAGCAGGAATGAGTGGGAGCTTAGCTTAAATATACATGTAGGATCCAGCTTTTCCTGCTGACTAGTCAGGGCTTCTCAAAAATCAGAAGTGGAAAGACCTCAAATAGTCCTGACAGCTGAAGCATAAATTGAGCTTTCTCCAAAAATAGGTACTTTTCCCTGTTGTTTAGACCAACTAAAGACTGGCAAAGATCCTCTTCCATCACCATCTGCAGTTCTGACAAACATCTGTTTCTGCTCATGTATTGAGGCAGAAGCAGCATGGAAATTGTGACTTACTGTAAGAAATATAAAGGTCTTGATAAACCAAATACTAGAAAGCAGTTATAATTCACCTTTTACTGTATTTTGTGACTATAGAATCATCAAATAATTAGGGTTGGAAAGGACCTTAAGATCATCTAGTTCCAACCCCCCTGCCATAAGGAGGGGACACTCATGCATGTGTGTTACTGTTAGTTGGATTTTTAGTTGGATGAAATGTCAGACTAGAAGGAAGATGGACCCTTGCACAACTGCAGTTCTTTTAACATGCTTATGTGAAGCTTAGGCTTTTATCGGAAAAAAATTAGATGAGGCTTGTCAAAGCTGTTGCTGGCTGGGAGCATCTGTTCTGCAGGGTTTGGAGTTAGTGAGAGATGAGGAGACACATGGAGCTGGTCTGGATTACAGGATGCTTACTGAAGAGCATGGTAGGTGCTCTTTAGGGGCTAAGACAGGCACCTGCTCCAGGCCTGACAACAAATTTGACTTAGAGTTAACACTACTGGAAGCTTTTCTGTATGGCTTGTGCCAGGTTGCCCTCTATGTTGTTACTAAACTCTCTGGCTCATTCTTCCTTTATAGAAGCTTCTGAACTGTCTTCAAACATTATGCTGTGGATAGTGAAAACTGACTTGGGTTTCTGTTGAAGAACGGACATTTTGTGAGCAATCCAGCGACCTTGGTGTAAGGCAGCCTGCCTGAGAACAGAAACGGAGTCGAGATAAACTGAAGGCCATGGATTAGGGAGTAAAAGAAACACCAGCTGTAAGAACTCAGAGGCAGGCGGAGGAGAGGGGGAGCTGAGAAGTTCTGGGGCTCGAGTTCCCAGGACGGTGTTATCCAATCCTAGCATTGTTAAGGGTTAAGGTGCCCAGTGTGGGTATGGTAGTGCAATCTTTAAGAAACTAACTAATGATATGAGGCATAGCAACGCAACTGACCAGTTGTATTAAGCCAAGTAGTTATGGTGATGTAATGGTGACGTAAGATTAGGTATAAAAGTAAGCTGTGTGAGCCAATAAAGCGAAGTCTGCATATCGATCATATTGGTCTTCGTGCATTCTTCCCTCGCCGGAACCGCAACAGGTTTCTTCTGTGAGCTCGCAGTTACCTGTTTGTTCCCTCAGCAAGGCCTCTTAGTTTTCTGAGCATCGCTTACTAAGAGGTCATAATTTTCACCTTCCTTTCCCAATTCCCATGTCATTCCTTAACATCTTCTTGAGAGTAAGTGCTAGAGGAAACGGATTAGTAAGATGTGGAGTTTTTCATTCTGTTTTACAAATACGTGTATAACATTTAAGGTGTTTGGCACTGTCTGCGCTGTCTGTGCTTAGGCTTTGGATAGGAGGGTTTACCTGGGGGAGGGAAAGAAATGTGAGGAGATCTGTAATTCAAGATGCTCAGTGTCTACTGAGCTGGGCAGGGGTCCTGTGGCTGTGCCTACGGGTTGGCTGAGGGGTGTTCACACACAGTGCGTAGTTCTTTCTCTTGTCCCTACACTGCACAGCCTTCATCACCCGCGCTGGGCACGGAGCACCACACCAATGTGAAAAGCTGTATTGGTTCAGCAATACCTAGTAACTGTGCAGATAGATTGTAGTTTTATGGAAGTTGTTTTGATGATTGTTTCCTTTCCTCTCCTGTCTTTATTTGGCTGCTCATTGAAAGGGGCACTGTAGTTTCTTCAGATTTGATTTGCACAGTATCTGATGGGAGGTGTCTGACAGGAGAGCTACATCATGGGAAGCGGAGGAAACCTTGGCACTGTAGCTTCACTGTAAATAGCTCTGAGCCAGAATTACTCTCTTCAGTTCTGACTCACTGAAGTGCAACGTCCAAAGCAGATTTTCCTAGAAATTTTTGTTACACAAGCATTTTTTCCCCCAGCACCTTGATAATTAAGACTAAATGCAGGTTTTACTACATCATAATTTGGAGAGGAAGGAGATGGGTAAAGGATTTAAATCCACCTCTGCTCCAAGAAAAATATTCCCCCAGCCCCAGGATGAAAATTGCAGGAATGTTTCTCTGCTGTTGCTCTTGCAGGCTGGGCTTGCCAAGAGCCATGCTTCTGCTGTGGGACTCATTGATCCATCTGCCCTTTGAATATTATGACAGCCTGGATGAAGGGCCGTGTTTGTATGTGGATGTAGTAGTTACTGCATTTTACTTCGGTGCTAACTTTAGCCACTGACTAGTCTGAACGTTAAACAGGGAGCAGTGTGATGAGTGCAGGGCCAGATGTGTTTTGCCATTGAAAGCTTTTCAGGCATCACTGTGGCAGCCCTGAAACACGGGAAAACACGAAAAGATAAAGGCCAGTATCAACAGCCAAGGCAGAAGGTGCTAGAGGTGATAACCTGCACTATTGCAGCCTACCCTCCTGTGGCTCAGCTCTTTTGCAATGGCACAGTCCCCTGCCAGCAATTCTCTTCTCTGGGCTTTCCACCACATCCCACCATCTTTTCTCCACTACTCTTCTGCTCCCTGGTTGCTCTCTAAGTAAAGCCCCAGTCATTCAGTCTTCCTCCTGTTGACCTAATATCCCCCTAAACCAATGTTCATTCATAGTTGTATTGGTTTATTGCTGGGATAGAGTTCATTTTCTTCACAACAGCTTCTCTGGGGCTGTGCTTTCAGATTTGTGACTGGGACACTGTTAAACTAGGGATGTTTAGCCATTGGTGAGCAGTGCTTGCTTATCACCAAAGCCTTTCCTGTTTCTCATGCTGCACAAGTTTACGAGAAGCTCGGAGGGGGCACAGTGACCACAAGCAACCAAAGCAATATCTCATAGCACATGACATTGTGTTCAGCAGTAAAAGCCGAGGAAAGAAGAAGGAAGGGAGGACATTTGTAGTTAAGTCTTCCCAAGTAGCCAGTCTGTGTGGTGGAATCCTGCTTTTCTGGAGAAATGCCTGAAGGGCTCCTTGCTCACGGGAAGTAATGAATGAATTCTCTATTTCACCTTGCTTGTGCACATGACTTTTGCTTTCCATGTAGCCTTTATCTCAACCCAGGAGTGTCCTCATTTCTTACTCTCTGACCCACTCCACTGCAGGGGAGTGAGCAAGTGGCTGCATAGGGCTGAGCTGCCGCCTGGCATTAACCCACAACTACCATTTATGTTGTTCTCAAAACATGGCATTGTGCATGTTATTAGCTGGAGCTTAGTATTGCAAATGATTTATATTAATTATGCACCTGGGCTACATGAAATCTTGGCAAATGTACCAAGTGTGCATTTATAGAAGAGCAAAGCATATGCTCACAGACTGACAACCTCTTTGAAAGTGTGGAGATGACAACATGGTAAGTAAGCTGGAAAGGAATGACAAAATCCACTTTGCTGGGGATAAGGAACCATACATAATAGTGGACAAAGCTGGTTTTGCTAGAAGCAAGAAGGGGAGAGTAGATGGTAACTGAGAGGATGGTTGATAAAGGATAACAAGGAACATTGAAAGAACAGAGCGCAGAAGATAGTGCAGAGAGCATGCAGGTGGTTTAAAGTAAATACATGCTTTAAGGTAGTTGGGATCATCTAATTTAAAGGGGAGAAGTCTCAGATTCCCCCCTCTCTAGTTTCTAACCAAAAATGTAGACCATGAACATTATGCTGCTCTATCTTAACTGCAGCCCACTAACAACGATTCTCCTATGTTTGGGTCATGTAGTAGCTTTTTCATTTACAACAAAGTGGGTTTTAGTTGGGTTGGGTTGGTTTGGTTTGGGTGTTGTTGGGTTGGTTTTGTTGGTGGTTTGCCTGAAGAATTACAAATGCAGAGTAAATCCAAAGCAGATGACCAGCACAGAGAGTGCAAATGGACTTGCTCTCAAGACACCACCAGCAGTATCAGCCTCACACCGTGCTGCTGCTGCAGTGATGCTTAAAGGTCTGTTCAGGTGAAAAGCCACAGATGTTAGTTNAAAGTGGGTTTTAGTTGGGTTGGGTTGGTTTGGGTGTTGTTGGGTTGGTTTTGTTGGTGGTTTGCCTGAAGAATTACAAATGCAGAGTAAATCCAAAGCAGATGACCAGCACAGAGAGTGCAAATGGACTTGCTCTCAAGACACCACCAGCAGTATCAGCCTCACACCGTGCTGCTGCTGCAGTGATGCTTAAAGGTCTGTTCAGGTGAAAAGCCACAGATGTTAGTTTTATTTGTGGCTGAGGAATCTGGATCCACTTTGTGTTTGCTTCTGAACCCAACTGTGCTGTTCATAAAGGACTTTGTTTATCAGAACTTTTGTAGTATTTAAATGACACTTTGCTGAGTAAAATGTACTGGTTTGATGCCAATATAATTAAACTGGCACAGCCTTCAGTGTGTGTGCATTTCAAGCACAGAAATCAGTATGCTCATATGAAGCAGACACCATTCTGCAGGCATGTAACTGGACTTTTACGGCATTTTGTGGCACATTTCCTTTCTTCCATCCTTAGCAGAAAGGAGAAATTAAAATTCACCTTACAGAAACACTGCTCAAGTCTGACAGCATCCACAGGGGTGCACGCAGTCTTTGCATGTCATAGGTATTCCAGACAAAAGTTCCATCACTCCTGACAAGACTTTTCTGCAGTGTATTAGAGCTTGAAACATCTCCTAAGGCTCAGGTCTTCTCTCTACTGGGAAAGTTTTGGTAGCTGTTTCAATTACATCACTAAAGACAAATATTAAAGGGTTTAAGGTGAAGAATAGTAACTATGGCAAGTCCTTCACGATGGAATGGCAGGAGAATAAGGCCAATGCCACAGCCCTGTGTGCCTCATTCCTACAATCCATGACAAGCTAAAAACCAGAAAACCCTAGGATGAATGTATTTATCTGTCTTTTGGCCACCCAGCCTGAGGATAGAAAACTCCTCCTCAGCATCCAGTCAAACCTGGAGGCTGCCTACCAGTTTTGTTCCAGATGCAGTGCCACGCTTCCACCCGTCCGTCTCTCTCTGTGTTGCTGGAGGGCTACGTTCCCCTAGCCCCAGGGTCCCACCTTGCAGTCACACCCTAGCATGGTTCCCACATACCAGGTTAAGTTAGGCTGTATGAGTAGTTTCTAGTAACCATAATGTCAGTGACTACAAATGTCAGCGAACTTTTTGGCACACGGTTTCTTGCCTTCCCTCCTTCAGAGGCTGAGTGTGTGGTTTGTTATTCCTCACACCAGAACCCCTCCAAACCACGGCAATCTCAAGGTAGCGTGGCTGTGCAGGCTGACGCAGTTATCTCATGGAACAGCTGAGTGGTGTGAGGAACAGCGCCTGTCTGAGCTCAAAAACCACTGAGCAATGGGACAGGGACTTCCTAGAGTATGCTGGTGAGGGGAAACTTTCCGCCAGTGCAGGTTGTGTCTGTGCCTCCCTGCATTAGCAGAGAAGGAATACCTGTGAGAACACATGGGAAGAGCAAAGAAACAAGCTAAACAGTGACTGGGCACACCATGACCACTGCCTGACTCCAGTCATGCAAGACATGCTTGGTTTTTTTATTCCTTTTTCTTTATTTGGACAATATATATACACATATGTACAAAAACATCTATGCCTACTTTTTTTTTTTTTTTTTTTTTTTTTTTTTTTTTTTTTTTTTTTTTTTTTTTTTTTTTTTTTTTTTTTTTTTTTTTTTTTTTTTTTTCTTTTTTTTTTTTTCTTTTACTTACTTTGTTA
>NDXB01009358.1:59048-80751 GCA_002631895.1 Agapornis roseicollis
TTTTTTTTTTTTTTTTTTTACAATTTCATGTGATTTACAAAACAGGACAGCAAAATAACTTATAAAGGATACGAATACTGTACAAAAATAAAACTGATTAAACTGTTGGAAGTTGGTATTTTACAGTGTTACAGATTGCCAGTCTGTAAAACAGCATTTTGAAGTGTGTGTTAAGTGTGGTGTACGCTGGGCTATGTCCCTCTGCAAACTGAAAACAGACCTGTAATACAGGTCATGAAAAACTGTTGAAGAAAGAAGTTATGTTGTATAGCTGTACCTTTAAAGACATGATCTCTCTACAGTGATGGGCTTTCTTAACCAAAGAGAGAAGCTGTTCTAACTTCAGCACTATCAAGCACTTCCAAAGTAGTACAAGCACATACAGTATTAGAGAACCTCATTTTCCTTTTCTTTGCTGACACTTGCAATGCTCTTCTAAGCTTTATCTTCAGGATGCAAAGAACTAGCCCGCAGTTTGTTTTATGTGTTAGAGCCATTGTCTGCTTTTACTAAAAGAAAAACCCCAGAGCCCCCAAATGAAGACAACAATAAAACAAACTCTCCAAACCTGATTATCCCCATGTATTCTGTTAGTGGTTGATGAATTGCATTAATCCCGTCTGTCCAACGCTGAAATACAGCAAACATTACAACGTTACAGCACATGGGTTACCCTTTAGCAAGGCTTTTTTCAGAAACAGGATCTTGTCACACACTATGACCCCCCCTTCTTCCCCCTGCCTGTTCAGTCCTTCAGACTTTGTAGGAGTGACCACATTTCTTTAAATGTGCATTCTACCCCAAATACACAAGGTGGAAACCATAGATCTGGCCAATTACTTCTATGTATCTGTAAATCCTGGTAGCTAAGTGACCAACACATGTATGTACTGATTTAGGAGCTGCTTATCAGCTGTGGCTTCCCATCGTGGGTGATAAGATGTGAGGGTGTCTTGTATTTCACAGGATCAGGCCTGAAATTTTCCAAGTTCTGCATCCATCCCACAAAATGGCAGCAATCCAGACTGCAGGATGGACTCAGAATGAATCTCACTGGGCTACAAGTGGCCCTGATCCCACTCAACAAGGCAGCATTAACAGTGCTGGTAAGCAAAACACTTTCTGTATTTCTCAATCAGCAGAAATACAAAGGCTACCTGTTTTCATCAGGAAGAATGGATGTCCTTCTGACTCGATTTGGACACCAGAAATTAAAGTTTGGTTTCTAAAATAAATGTTTCAAAAAGCTGAAACGGAGGTAGAAAGTGTGCTTGGTTTCCTGAAGTTTTCACTGAAGAAAACACATCCCTTTTTACTCCACACACTGTTCAATATCCCCAATGCCTTAAGAGCAGTTCTCTTCACATAGACGGAATTTATCATGAACTATACAGATTAAAAACACTATATGCAAACTGATTTCTAATGCCGAAAGCCTTATACAATAGTAGAAGAAAACACTCTACTCTCCGAGTTCATTTTTTATGTTTGTTTCTAGAAAGCAAGCTTTTTATCAGGTAAAACAGTAAGATGCTGTAGTTGCAGGTGTACTAGCAAGATTGTTTATGTACAGAATTTTACAAGATGACCTAAATTCATCTGCAGTGGAAACGTGATTACTCATGAGATGAATTTGGCCCCAAGTCTCTATAGTAGGGCTGCACCTCCCCTTCCTCTTGGGGAGGAAGGGGTAAAACTCAAACAGGAGAAGAATGTTTCTGGAAAAAATGTGTAAAGAGAAGTCTCTTCCCCCTCTTATGCAGCTGGGGAGGGAAAAAGAGAAAACCACTGATAACCTCTTACAGTTCATGATTTCAACATAAAAAAATAACGTAATAATCAGCTAAATGACCACAGCTGAAAACCCTCCTTCAGTGATCTTTCTGCTCCCCTTAAAGAGCAAAAGATAGCTTTAAAATAAAAGTAATAGTGCTGTCAACAGTGTCTGACGTGCCATGCATGACACGGGTACCAAGAGAAGCTTATGTCGTAAGGAGCGTTACAACACACCTTGCTTGCTGTATTTCTAGTCAGCTGATGGTTTTCACCCACACTCTGTAGAAACAGCTATCAAGATATACAGGAGCCCTCCAGAAGTGCTCCTTACAACAATTCCAGGAGTTTCCATTAGCAGAGTGCTTTTAGGGAAAGGTCTAATCTCTCCATAAACACACACAACTCCCATAGGACTCCATGGGAGTTAGGCAAAGGTATGAAGAGAGTAAATCTTTAAGGCAAGCGTAGGAAGAGAAAAAGCCTTCAAAAAAAGCGCAGCAGTTTGTAAAGATGGTAACTGCTGTCATACATCCATTCAAACAAAACGCAGCAGAATAAAGCACTGTTAGTGGCATGTCTATAGTACAGTACTGTATTTATTGACGAATTAAAAGTATAGGATCAAAGGAGAGACATATGCTTCTGCTCCCATACCCCTGCCACATATCTAAGCTGACTTGTCTTCTTCCAGATAAATGAATAGCAGAACTAAATACACACATGGTCAGAAAATCACTGAACTGCTGGGGGAGAGGGTTCTGCTTTAAGTATGTTCTTGAATTACACATGTCTTTACTGGAAAAGTGCAGCTTATTTTCAAAAGTATAGCTAATAAAAAGAAAAATTAAAAAGACCCATTTACTTTAATGGGCCTTCTTAAGTATAAATTCATCTTATCATCTCAGATGCTATTAGTAACATATGTAATGTTTTTTCTTAACAGTCTCTTAAAATGCAGGAACATTCTGAGACAGAAGTAAACCCACTTCTACAATGTGCTATGGAGCTTTTATCTTGAGTTATTTATGTGACTCGGAAAGTGTTTTTACTCAACAAACTCTAAATACAAGCAGCATTACACTGTTCAACAAAACATGTTCATGACACAGCAATCACAAAGACTTTGGGGTCACGCTACTGCAGGGGCACAGGCCAGACCATCCAGTCAGACATATATACACCAGCATGAACGTTTACATTGAGGAGGTGGTCACCTCCTCTGCTGGCCATCCCTTCCCTCCTCTCACCCCGCAGTCCACTTGCTCTGGATCGCTGTTCGCAGCGCAGGGTGGGGAGGTGGAGGACGGGGCAAGGGGCACGGAGTACTTTTTGAATGTCAGCAACATATGCTTTCAGATGGCAAGGGCGACCGGCGCCGCAGCGGATGATCATGCTCTGATGCCACTACCTGCATCCTCCCCTCTGCTCCCACCCCCGGGCCGGCCCTGCCTTCACAAGGAGCTACTGGAGCTGGACTTTTTGGATCGCTTGATCATGCTGGGGTGGAACTCGGTGTGGCGGCGGGCGTGCTTTGTCAGGTGGTCGCTCCGCATGAACCGCTTCTCGCAGAGGGGGCATCGAAACTGCTTCTCTCCAGTGTGGGTTCGGTAGTGCCGGGTGAGCTCGTCCGAGCGAGAGAACTTCTTAAGGCAGTCAGGCCACGTGCAGGGGAATGGTCGCTCACCTGCAGGGAGGAAAGGATGACAAGAGATTTAGGGGACAGCGGTAATGCAGGCCAGCACATAACAGCTTCACCGAGGAGCCAGGGAACACGCTGAGGAGGGGAAGACAACACTTCTTTCTTGCCAGGGTGCCAGCATTTGTGGAGTTACTGAAGACTTGCTTCATCAGGTTTCAGTCTCACCTCCATCAGAAGCCAAAAACCCCTTTAACAGCATGGAACTTGCATTCTGGTGCAGAACCTTACGTGACCCTGAAGACTGTCAAAACAACAGATGAGCTCTGCCTCAGCCTGTGCGTTTTTCATGTCAGGCTCCCTCTAACACTTCCATTCTGCTGAATAATTTGTACAGTTAGAAAGGAAGCCAAAAAAAAACCCCTCACCTGGGACAAGCCATTCCAGCACTGGGAGAACTGAGTGGGGAGGGACTAGGGAGAGCAGTGCGGCCTTGGGGCTGCAAATACACACAGCAGAGCTACTGTGGCTGCAAGGAGAATTCCTATGTCCCCTACACTCCCTTCTCCCAGAAACCCAAGCTCCACAGGGTATCAGTCTCTTAGGTGGCTGATTTGAGGACAGGAAAACCACTTCATCATTCACAGCTCTATCAGCACAAATGTTCGTTACAATGGTGAAAAGAACCAAACATGAATGCCTAACCACACTACACCTCTGCTTTCAAAAACAAGAGTCTTAAGTATTGAGCAGCACTCACTGTAATCTTTCCTGGCACCCCACATCCTTGCAGTTCACCTCTGCAGGTTGCACAGCCTTTGTCTACTGCACAGACCCATTGCCTCCCAACCAGCAAGGCTGACCTTAGTTGACGGCACAGATGGAAATCAAAGATGCTTTAAGTTCACACAAAAGCTTTCAGTCACAGACATCACGCACCACTGCAGTTTGATGACTTAATTCCCTTTCTTAAGAGTCTCCTGAAGGGAATATAAATGACAGCTAGTGACAGCTATTTTTAGCCAACCATGAAACATAAAAACTATCCCAGGAGTTTTTTAGCTTGGAAGAGTCAGGAAGAAACACAGGGACTCCAATATTTCTTGGTACTCTGAAGTTTGGCACAACAGGCAAGCTCGCTTTACATTTACAGATCACAATGAAGAGAGTAATTTACAAGAAAGCCTGCCTTGTAGTCCTCCCCAGACACAATAGCAGCCACAAAAGGCTAAAGGCTTGAATGAGCAGCCAAAGTGCCAGGAGGACAATCAGCAGTAGAAAGTACTGCAGAGCTGTAGGGAGAAGGAAGGGGGCTCGTGAGAGTGACTGATACCATTCAGGAGGATTATTGACAGCATCCAGCGAGGACAGTAAGGACAAGGCGAGCTGAGGTGTAGCTACACCAAGGGTTTACACAGTGATGCAGCAATGTTCACAGTTCAGGCTCCCAGTGTATGGTGCCCCCTGACAGGCAGCTGCTCCATCCCAGACCAACCAGGGTTCAGCTGGGCAAGCAGAATCACATACCTTACCGCTGCCACTTGGGCAGCCTGTCACACTGCTTCTCCTGAACCTCCTTCCCTCACTTGGCAGTGCTGCTGGTCCCTGGTCAGGAGAGAAGGGTGCAGAGGGAGCACAGGGAGCCAAGCCAGCCTGGTACCCAGGCCCGAAGGAGGCACAGCTGCCAGCCATCCTGACCTGAGGCTATGCTTTGTATGAACAGGTTTCCTGGCTCCCTGCTGTATGCTGCTGACATGGCTGGCAGCCTTTCCGGACACTTGCCGCCTGATGAAAGGAATTAATTAAAGCAGTACATAGGCGCACACGTGCGTGAAGGCCACGACCACAGCCAGGCGGCCCAGCAGCAGCAGCGGGAGCTGTACAGAGCACTTCCATCACCATCCTTCCCTGGCTTTCCCAGCCCTGCCCAGGATCCAAGGCAAGTGTTTCACTTGTGCTGCTCTTTTGCTATCTATCTCACGGTTTCTGTCACAGCTCCTGGAAGCAGGCAGCAGTGGGAGGCATGGAACAGCTTTCCAGCTCCCCCTGGGAAAGTGGGAGAAGTGCTATACTTCTTGCATGTGTGTAGCCATTTAGTACAGCTCTGTGTTAGGCACTTAATATCCCAGAGCAGTGGGAGCAGAGTACCCCTAAAAGCCGTACTTCCAACCACCTACCTCAGGACAGCTCTTCAGCCTGTTGAAGTGCCTGTGTTACAGGGAAACCTGGTGCCTAGGCTAGATAGCAAGGATCATAGTTTTTGGGCCACAGCATCTACATTTTAGGTACAGTAGTAACTAACCTGGTGTCTAAAAGCAGTGTTTCAACACTTGCCCCATGCAGCCATGGGAAACTGAGCTTCCCAGCCCCGCTCCTGGAGCTGCAGGTGGAAAGACAAAACGGAGGCTGGTTACTAGAATTCCCTCTGAAATGTGAAGCATGACCTTCTCCACCGCAACCCTGCACACCCGTTTCATGTTCCAGAGAGAAGCACTTTCAGGTTACGCAGAGTGAACACAAAGCCTTAGGGAGAGACAGGGCTCACTTGGGATCCCCTGTGTGCACCTGGCACTGCACTCTCCAGGAAACTGGGACTGAGGTTGGCGGGGGGAGCACGAGGAGGCCATGATGCACTTCACACGGTGGGGACAGGCTCTGCTGAGGCGGGAGCGCGGTGAACAGCAGAGATCCCTGCCCGGGCGAGTGGCTGTGTTCCCTCACACACAAGAGCTGCCATCAGACCCACGCCGAGCCCCCAGGTAAGGTGGTGGTGAACAGCTTCACCACTTCAGCAATATGAGCCCAGGGAGGCTGTCACAGCCACTTTGGAAGCGCACGTATGAAAGTAGGCCAGGCATAATCCCCAGCACCAGGATGCATTAAACTCCAGACTTCTCAGAGCGCAGACACAAAGGGCAGGGAGGCTTTTCCGGGCCTGCAGGGGTTGTCTCTGAGCCTCAAGATCTGCTGCTCCCCTGGGTCAGAAAGCAGTGACATCAGGCTGGAGAGCTGGGCGTAGGTGCAGAGCAGGAGTGGATCATGCATTCACGAGGCTTTTAAGGCAAGGTAAAGGTGCCTGATGACAGGTGATGACTGTCCACTCAGCAAAGCTCATCGCTGCACTTAGCACACTATGTTTAAGCAGCAGAGGTATTCGAGGAGAGGTCCAGTAAGGAAACACATCTTGCAACTCATATGCAGCAGGACAGACAATGGCCTGCAGAGCTACAGTGCAAAGCTGTGATGCAATGCTGCCTCCATCTGGAGATACACGGATTTCTGTCTTGTCTCAAACAAGAAATACCTGTTTCATGATTTTTATCCCTTTAGTTTTGGAAGTAGTAATGCTTGAGCTTGAAAAAAGCAGAAGGAACCATAAAAATGGGGTGCTGTTATATCCTGGTAGCAGTATGCCAATTACATTTTAAGATATGCCTTAGATGGGATTCCTATCAAGGGATGAAGGAATGGCCAATGGTGTTATCACCATACCTTAGAACTATTCGTGATATAATATTAATACAAGAGATAAAAGATGTAAATTATTTTATTAAATAAAAAAAAACAAACCAACCAACAAACAAAACCACATATATCCAGGGCAGCTCACAGAAATAACAAGTGAAACAGAAACTGATTTACAGGTTATAGGAATAGGTACATCTGCACAGCTCCCATTCTTTGTCCTGTGTGTCCCAGGAATGTAGTGGGAGACAGAGTTCATGCTGAGCACAAGCTGGTGGTGGCTCTTCACAGGTCTTCTCTGGAGTCTAAAGAACTACTCTCTGCAGCCTTGGCTTGCTTTAAATGCCATACAGATATAAAGGCTACTGCAGATCCTTTTAATCTTTGCTTTCTTGCTTCACCTGACCTTTTCTCCCTGTTCCTTCTTCCCACCCTCCACTGGGTACTACTACTGGTTAGTTTCTTCTTTCTCTGTGAGTTCAAATTCTGTATCCAAGTTATACTATATGACCTGAAGCAGGTCCACTGTGTTTTATTCCTTTTAATTCTGCATAGATTATAAAATTATTTAGGCTTTTTTTGACCTATCCTGGGACATTACAAATTTTCCCACATTGTAGTCTTGCACAGGAAGAGTTTCTGAAAAAGAACATAGAATGGGTATTAGCTGACTCATTGACAGCACAGGTAGTTCTGGTATCCTGAGTAGTCATCTGCCTTCTCATGACAAAATGCTGCTTTAGATGTGGATGACTGAGGTCAGGAGCTGAGGTTCATGATGGCTTTAACAAAGATGAATTAATTTGGACAAACAAGCGGTAGAGAAATTCCGAGTGACTGGTTTTTCTGGGAAGGGGGAGGCTGTGTTTGAAAAAGCTGAAGACAAAGTTGCTGATCAGACGCTTGGTCAATTCTCTTGGTATATGTAGTACACGCATTAGGACTGAGCACACTGAGCCTCTGTGGTGGAACAAAGTACTGATTTTATGTGAATTACTGAAACTGCTTGAGCATTGCCATTACAGAAGACATTCTGCCCACACCATACTGCTGGTGTGGACTGAAGTCTGCTGAAGATGAATCGTTGCTATGCTCACACTATCTTCCTCAGTGACAGAAGTGAACACAGCCATGAGTCCAGAGCCTGGCATCAGTACTAGCTAGCACAGAATAGTTGTCAGATAATGCTAATGACATTGCTTCACACATTGACAAGAAAGCCAGATGGAGTGCAGCTACAGCTGCATGAATGGCTACCTAACAAGACACCTTGACTGACTTAAGTTATTAGAGATGGCATGATGGTAGGTACATGGTAGGACCATGTTGCCAGGTATTCATAGCAGCAACTCTTTCAAGTATCAGAACCAAAGAAGCGTTCAGAGTGTTTAGGATGCAGTGTTTGGGATGCATGGTTCCTACTATCCACCCGGCTGCTGACTTAACACAGCTAGCCCGTACTTCTGCTGCAGGAATGCCCCACCTGCCCTGAGGCACAGACCCACCAACTGCAGCCAGAGGTGGCAGACAGAAAACAGGGAAAAGGAAAAGCACAAGAATATGGGAACCCAAACAGGAAAGTCTCTTGCCACCAGGGGAGAGCAAGACTACTTGGCAAAACAGAACTGGCATAATCAGCTTTGCATGGTTCAAATAAGAGAATCTGATCCCCACCATCATCTTCCAAGATCTTCCTGTACCTCTATGGCTGCTGGAGCTCAAGATTTCCAAAGGAATCCTGGTACCCTATGCATATTCCTATTTTCTTTTCTTACCTCCCTCCCCCCATCCCCCCCCCCGATCCCACTAAGCCACCACTCCTGTGTGTCTCCCAAAATATGTTCTGTAGGTGAATGTCAAGAACACAGTCCAGCTTATTGCAAGAGATAAAAAAACCCCAAACAGTCAGGCTATCCTCTCTGCTGCAGAACAGCTACTGTCTCAGGTCTCTCTCCTTTTTTCTCCACCAGTGAGCTGCTTGGCCCACACACCCTGAGCGAACAATTTCCTGTGGGACACTGGATTATGACTGAGTGATACTCCAGTGAAGATGGATCTTGGGCATACATGCATCCATTTCAGAGCAGAGGCCTTTTGAACAGCCTTTTTCTTTTTCTTCCGAGATATTCCAAAATCAGGTCACTAAAGCATGTGGCAGCCACACTATTCACTGGTGCGAAACAGCACAGAGCGAGATCAGCGGTGAGGATGAGATACTGTGTGCCTAAAACAAGGGTTTCTGTAACATCTAAACTGCAGCCACTCAGTCTGGCAATACATCAAACAGTCACTTCCTTCAAGATAGACAACGCACAGACGGATTGCAGCAAGTGGTTTATTCTGCCAGCAGTCAGGAGTAAACAACACAAGACTATTCAGGTGTTAAAACTGAGTAGTTTTGTATTTTTTATACATTTTTTATACCTCTCCTTCCAGCAAGTATTTAGACTGCCCTGACATGCTCAAAGCCACCACTCAACAGCTGCTTGCACATACAGGTGTTTTCAGACTCTTTCAAAAGACCAGATGCAAACCCACCTGCTAGAAGTCACCACTGCTGAGCTGCTGGGAGCCGAGATCCCAGTGAGACTCAATCTTGCTGTTATCCCCATGTGACACAGCAAGGGATATTCTTACAGCTTTTCTGCCAGATAATAGCCCTTCCTGGCTTACAAAAGCCTTCCTTGAGGGACTGTGCTTCCTCGTATATATGTAGAGGGTATTTATATGTATTTATTTATATACATATAAATAGAATCACAGAATAATTAGGGTTAGAAAGGACTTTAAGATATCTAGTTCCAACCCCCCTGCCATAAGCAGGGACATCTCACACTAAACCATGTCCCCCAAGGCTCTGTCCAACCTGGCCTTGAACACCATCACAGATGGAGCACTCACAGCCTCCCTGGACAACCCATTCCAGTGCCTCACCACCCTGACAGGAAAGAATTTCTTCCTTATATCCAATCTAAACTTCCCTTGTTTAAGTTTTAACCCATTACCCCTTGTCCTGTCACTACAGTCTAATGAAGAGCCCCTCCCCAGCATCCCTATAGGCCCCTTTCAGATACTGGAAGGCTGCTATGAGGTCTCCACGCAGCCTTCTCTTCTCCAGGTAAACAGTCCCAACTTTCTCAGCCTGTTTTTGTATGGGAGATGCTCCAGTCCCCTGATCATCCTAGTGGCCCTCCTATGGACTTGTTCCAACAGCTCCATGTCTTTTTTATGTTGAGGACACCAAAACTGCACACAATACTCCAAGTGAGGTCTCATGAGAGCAGAGTAGAAGGGTAGGATCACCTCCTTCAACCTGCTGGTCAAGATCCTTTTGGTGCAGCCCAGGATATGATTGGCTTTCTGGGCTCAAGCGCACACTGTTGGCTCATGTTCATTTTCTCATCGACCACCACCCCCAAGTCCTTCTCTGCAGGGCTGCTCTCAATCTCTTCTCTGCCCAACCTGTAGCTGAGCCCGGGATTGCTCCGACCCAGCTGTAGGACCTTGCGCTTGGCATGGTTCAACTTCATGAGGTTGGCATCAGCCCACCTCACAAGCGTGTCAATGTCCCTCTGGATGGCATTCCTTCCCTCCAGCGTATCCACCGAACCACACAGCTTGGTGTCATCGGCAAACTTGCTGAGGGCAAGTATATAGATAGATTTCAGTTAGGGAAGCTACATGGGAGAGACCTCTCCAAACCTCATCAGAGAGTCACCTCTACATTTTCATAGCTGAGGAGTTCCCTCTTGGTATATGGGACAAGTTCTTACCTTTTCTTTCCCCATCTTACATCCATTTGAACTTCCTCTGTTTTGCAGCAGTACTTAAATATTAACCAAAGAATGAAGATCAACTCCTAGCCTTGTGATGAGGGCACTTACCTGGGATTGAAGAGCACTTGCTTTCAGGTCCTGCTCTGTCTGAACGCTAAATGCCTGTGAACTGGAAACAGCTTTGACAGGGGAAGGAGGAATGCAATTTTAGATGCGCTCACAAGGATCATATAATTTCTGTTATTTCACTATGGATTTGGTAGCTAGTGTTTCAACAGACTCTTATCTCAAGTTCAAGGTATTTGTAGTGTGCTCTCAGGATATTCACGGTCATTATGACTTGAATACAGACAATGAATTATGCTACCACAAAACAGTATCTGAAGTGTGCTTTGCCATAACTACCCAAGATTGGTCATTTAATCTTCACTTAGACCTTCCTTGCTCTTCCACTGCAGGCCTGGGAGCTGTGTGAGGCTATGAGCAGCAGCCTGCTGCACAACAGCCAGTGAAGGGCAATGACTGTTCCTGTAGGGATCCTAACAGCTGGTTTGCAAGATACACATGCTAACAAGAGCGGGTGACACCCACCACGCAGTCTTCAGTATCACAGCACAACAGTGTGCAGGAACTCAGTAAAGCTGCATTTTCAAGACATCCATCTAGAAACAGGAGTCACACTCTTACAAGCAATGCCTGCTCACTGCTTCCATTCTGCACATGCACTTCTTTACATCAACTCAATTAACATACAAACCTTTCTGGAGTGCTTTCTCACTGTGATACATCCACCTGCTTAAAGCTTTCGGTTTTTAGCAGGAAAAAAGCCTCAAAACACACACACAAAAAAAAAAAAAAAAGAAAAAAAAAAAAATCCATTCCCCACCCTCCCCNTTTACATCCAGGAACAGTTTTAGCTCACCCACTCCTTTAATTTACGCACACACACACACACACAAAAAAAAAAAAAAAAGAAAGAAAGAAAAATCCATGCCCCCAGCCTCCCCCACTTCCCAAACCAAACAAAAGCCATCTGGGAGTCAGGCAACACTGAACTTAATTTTGAGGATTTTTGCCTACCTTACTCAGCTGGCAAGGCTTCCAGTCAGTATGATTGTGTTTCTCCAAGACCTGGAAACATGCCAATTAGAACTCCAGCAATCTGCACATTTGCATTAACCCTCAAGAACGGGCATTTCAGATGGAGGTCTGAATTGAGCAAAAAATGCCTTGCTGACTCCACTTTCTGCTCTTCAGTCTTATTCTACAGGATCTGGCAAAGTGACATTTGTGTAAGATGGATAAGAGGGGCTTAAAATACTAAATTTCAGATTACGCTCCCACAAAACCCCCCAAAAAAGCTCCCAGCAAGCAGAGGATTGTCAACTTGGCAGCATCTGTACAATCTGCCCAGTTAGTGATAGTCCAGAACACAAATAACAAAGGAGCACAGTGAAAACCAAACTGATACAGGAGCTGGATGGAAGCCATGGTATCTAGACTGCAGTGTTAATCTTTCCTTTGTACCAGAAATGCTCCTCATCTTCACTGTGCAGCCTGCTGATCTTTGGGTCCACACCTCTGCCTACAGCCTTGTTATCAAACATCACTGAGAGCCAGATGCCAGGAGTGCCCAAGGATACATCAGCTGCTCAATGAAACCAACCTCATGGTATCCTTTGATCCTATCTACATGATGATGCAGTTGGCTGAAGAGTGCAAACTTTTCACACATTTTATTTTTCTGTGCCTAACCTCTTACTTAAGGGTATCTGATGCAGATTTGAACTTCCCATCAATCTGCTGCACCACATACTGACGAAGCATCTGGGACTTACCTCCCCAGGCAAGTGAACTCCTACAGATCCTGTATGAGGAGGCATCTCATAAACTAGCTTTATGGCACCTTCCCTGTCTTCCTTGACCAGAGAGCAGAATCTGCTCTCAGCAGCTGTGTGCCCTTTAACTGGCTTGTATTCACACTATTATAGCAACTGTACATTCCTTGAAGTTCTCTTCTCTTGCCAGTTTCTCTCCCTCTCTTGCCCTTTGCTCCACACTCCTTGTCCAAGGCCTTCCAACCTAGATTGCTTGTTTACTCTCATACACCTTTATTTTCCCTGGAAACTCCTCTGGCCTGCCCATCCCTCGCTGTTAAGCTCTCCTCCCTCCCCATCCCTAGACATTACTAGCCATAATAAAACTTTTGAAACTACCTATTTAGAAAAGTCTGTGTGTCTCCAAGGTAACTGTCTGCAGATCTGCTGCCGCTTGTTCACCTGGTCAGCTGAGTCCCTCACTTCCTCCTGACATCTGCACAGCTTCCAGGGCTTGGGTTTTGTGCAGGTCTTGCCAATGTGCCTGGGCCATTTTCTATGCTCTGAAATGAAAGTCTGCAAGACTTGGTCACACCACCTTAGTGCTGAAGACTCCCAAGCAGACAAACCACTCACAATCCCTCCTGCCACCACCAAACTTCAGCAGAGTTCACGTGTCCTCTACTCCCACAACACTATGCCATAAGGGACCAAGAAACCTCAAGCATGGTCACACTGTGGAGCTATCCCTCTACCTGCCTTCCTGACAAAGAGTTTTTGGCTTGTAAGCCACCCTTTCTCTCCTATACCAAGGGCCATGTGCCTCAGAGATGCTACTAGCTTACACAAAACAACCTTACCTGTAATGCTCTTCCTGCTCAAGACACCAGAACCTAAAATAATAAATCCCATCTCACTTTTGGATGGTACTGAAGGAACAGGGGAGGCGATAGCTCAGTTTCTGGGATACACTTGTCCTTGTATTTTCTCAGGCCTTTGCAAGGTAATGTATTTTGAATGTAACGTATACATACATGACAGAATAAAGAAGTGTCTGATCGTATTGCAGAAACACCAGGGGCCTGGCAAGGAATGAAAGGAGTATCCCCTGGTAAGGGGAAGAGTTCAGACTTCTTGGCTTCCCCCCACAAATCCTGCTCTACTAAGTCAGGTTGAGTTCAGTGGGATTGTGCAAACAGTTCCCTTGCTTGTGCCATCAAGTGGGATGCGCAGTGCCACTCACTGACCTTGTTCTGCTAAGATCGATGCAGAGACAATTTCTGATGGATGGCTAATTCAGGTCTTCTGGAAACTGAACTAGAGTCATCATCAAAGGCCCAAACTTCAGGCAAACATTTACACAGACATTTTTAGTCTCTGAAAGAAGGTTTTTGAACCAACAAGTTTATAGAATCATTATAAGACAAAGACCTCTAACCTCTGAGCACCAAGTCTTTGGTCTTCTACTCTACTACCTTTATTTGGTATTTCATTTCTTGCCTTTGCCTTAGCTTACCAAAGATGGTCTGCTGAGTTTTTATATTCCCACAGCACAGGGCAGTTTCCAGAGCTTTCCAATGTGCTCACTTAGTATCCTTGAGTATAGAGAGCTGTGGCTATAAGTAATCTCACAGGTGTCAAAGCAAATCCTAGAGCCATTTTCCAAGATAGGGAGACTGGAATTAAATATTAGAAATTTAAGATCAGGAAGTTTGTACTGGTGGCTGTGTACCTATTTCCATTAAAGGCTGCACAGCAGCAAAAAAATTGCTTAGTGGCTTGATGAAAAATAGCAGGTAGGTGAATTCAATTCAGGAAGCTCAGATATACAAAAGAGAAATTGTTGGGGGAAAAAAAAAAAAAGGAAAGAAAGGGAAGAATGGAGGGAGCATTAATGCTCTGCAGCACACAGTTATGAATAACTCCAGAGGTCCCATTGAATCTCACCGTTGCTAAGGAATTGTTCTGCCATCTATAAAAATAATTAGCAGTATCGTTTAGCATTTCAGTTAGCTACAATTAACTGCACACATTAGGAAGCTCTGAAGGTTCATTACTGCTGGTATCTGTAGCAATTTGAGTCACACAGAACTACTGTGGTGGTATACCGGCGCGTGTGAATCAAGTATCTAATACTTGGAGCTAAGGCAGCACACGCTATACCTCACACTGCTTCAAGAGATACTTATTATAACGCTACTGCTTACAGTAAGCAGTGTGGGTTGTACAGTACATTAATTTACATGTCATCACCCAGAATGCTAACCCAGTCAAAGTCTATTTCTGTTCCCATGTTGGGGTGGGTATCTGAACACAGGGTAGTAAGTGGAAGTGAAGCTAACAAATTTTCTTTGTCACTTATGAGCCAATATTTTGCTGGGCATCAGTTACATTCAGCCTCCAAAAGAGCATCAGAACCGTGGTCTTTGAGCCAGTAACACACAATCCTTGGCACCCGTCCTGAGGTCAGTACACGGTCACCACTCACCATCCTCTTTCCCGGCTCACGGAGACAGCCTGAACTCCGCAGAGCTCACTGCTGAGCCACATCCAGTAATCCTCCTCCTCCTCCCCCTGATCTCCGGAGCTAAGCATCGGCAGATCTGCCAGCAGGGCACAGGTAGGCAACCAGCACTGTGTCTCCACTGCAGCGCACATACACCTGGACACACAAGCAAGGCAGAGCAACGGAAGCATGGCTGGAGTTCAGATGCTCCCGTGCCCTACCCAGGCTGCGTGAAATACTACAGCAGCGCCTCGCAGCATGTTCCTCGGGTGATAAACTCGTTTTGTACTTCACCATTTACCATTACTGCCAATAGACAAAATAGGGAAAAGACCCTCCGACTACAGGACAGATGTGAGGCACATGAAATAAGCGCCGGCAGTACTTGTCTCCTTTGAACCGCTCCTTCTCCATCCTCACACACAACCCCTCTACTTTAGTGGAATTTTTAAGCAGCTTCATGTACCACACTGTGTCCCCGCCCCTCCCCCCTTGCAATTCGGACATGTAACACGGTTTATTCAGCCGCTCCCACTAAAGGGATTAAAAAATCCTCAACAACCCAAACCAAACACAACCCCCTCCCGACATAAACCCCGCACAATAAACGGACGAACAGTCGGCCGCTGTCCCCTCGGCGCTGCGCGGAGCCGGGGCACAGCGTACTGTGGCGGCAGAGATGTTTAAGCGGCAGGTTTCCATACCGCCACACCCTCTCGCCCCTCTGCCCGGGCAGTAAAGCCCCCGCGGGACGGGTCATGATAACCAGCACCGCGACGGGCCGCCGGGCGGAGCAGTGGCCGGTCCCCCCAGGGGCCCCAAACAGTGGGGCGGCTCCCGGCAGTGGTCAGCTCCGGTTTGGGGCGGTGTGTGGCTCGAGTGCCCTCGGCCCGCTGGAGGGGGCGTGCCCGCGGCTGCCGGAGCCGCTGCTCGGCAGGCCGCTCTGCGAACGCGACTCTCGACGGGGCGGGCAACAGATGGGGCAGGCCGCCCATCCCGAGACGGCTTTAAGGAACGCCTTCGGGCCAGGTTCTGCCTATTCCCGCCGCCCAGGAGCCGTCCCCCGCCGCAGTCCCCCGAATCGCCTCTGGTTCAGTCCGGCGGCTGCCGCCTGCCCCGCGCTGCCCGAAGGACACGTACGGGCTCCGAGCAGGGGCCGGCAGGCGGGGATCAGCGGGAGGCGCTGCCGCAGCCCCACCCGGGGCGGCCGCCCGCTCCCCGGGGAGCCGGTCCGGGGCCGCGGGGGGGAAGGAGACAGGAAGGGAGAAGAGGGGAAGAACAGGGCCGGAGGTGGAAGGGGAAAAAGAGAAAAGGAGACAAAAAGGCAAAAAAACCCGGGCGAAAGCGGGAGCAGGGCGCGGGGGCGCCGAGCGCGCCGCCGGCAGGGTTCACCTGAGGACAAGCGCTCGTTCTCTGCTCGCTCCCCCTCCCCTCGCCCGCTCCCTCTCTCCCTCCCTTCGCCGCCGCCGCTGACCTGTGTGCACGCGGTAGTGCGCCTTGAGATGGGAGGACTTGCCGTAGACCTTGCCGCAGCCACTGTAGGGGCACTTGTGTCGCTTCTCGGCCGCCAGCTTCCCCTTGGGGGCGGCCCCGGCGGCGCGCAGGCGGGGGGACGGCCCCGGCGGCGGGCTGCGGGGAGGGCTGGAGCCCGGCTCCGTGGCCGCGTCGCTGTCGGAGCCCGCGTCCTCGTCGGGGCTCTCCACGCTGTCGCTGCAGACGGAGGGGGCGGGCAGCGGCCGGTATTTGTTCAGTTCCAGCAGGCTCTTGGCGATGGCCAGCAGGGCGCAATAGTCCTTCCAAGCATCGCGGGGGTCGCGCAGCTCCCGGGCCGCCTCCCCCTCGCCCGGCACCTTCAGCCGCGCTGCCTCGGGCACGGCCGAGCGGTTAGAGATAGAGACCAGGCACTGCGCCGCCACAAAGTCCACGTACGCGACGGCCGACATGGTGCGGCCGCACTCCGACGACCGGGGTGTGTGTGTGTGGGTGTGTGCGCGCAGGGGGGTGTAGCTTCGGGCTCTTCTCAGTGCGCGCCCGTCGGGCCGGCAGCGCCAGCCATCCTCGCCTGCGGCGCGAGGTCTTTGCAGCGCAAGGGAGAAAGGGGGTGATAAATAGCGGGGCGCCAGGCAGAGTCTCAGTGCCAAGCTCCGGGAACGGCGCGCAGCCGGCAGGGAGGAGCGGCCGGCCCGGGTCCGGCGCGGCGGCAGCGGTAGAGAAGAACGCCCGCCGCGCCGTCGCCCGCCCCGCGCCCCGCACTCTCCTGCTCGGGAACGGCCGCGCCGAGTCCCATCACGTCAGGTTGGGAGCCCCCTCCCGCCCCGCGCCGCGCCGTGCCGTCCCGCCCCCCCGATTGGTCAGCGGGCAGGGCCGGCCGGCTCTGTTTACCTTCTCCCCCCGCCACTCGCGGCGCCCCTTTTCTAGCAGGGGGTGTGTCCGCCGGGCGACAGCCCCGCCAATCATTGCGCTCCCTCCTCAGGCCGCGTGCTACTCTGGGCGCCCCGCCGCGCCCGCTTAAAAGGGCTACGTCGCCTCGCCGCCGGGCGGCGGTGGGAAGCGAAAGGACGAAAGCGCCGCCGCTCCCTCCCGCCCCGCCGGCCAAGGCTGTTGCGCAGCCGAGCCAGCGGCCTCGCGTGGCCGCGGTCCGGGCGGGGGTTGCGGGGTGCAGCGAGGCCGCCCGGCGCCGAGCGGGTTAAGTGTCTCCCTGGAAGCCCTACGGTCCCAGCAACGGGCCCGCCAATGGGAAGTGAGCCGGCTGATGTCACTGGCGAGGCCTCCGCCAATCAGCGCCACGTTCCGAACAGTGCGCAGCACTTGTAAACCCGGCGGGCGCCCGCGCACCGCCCGACCCCGCCCACCCGGCCCGGGCAAGGCCGTGCCGAGCGGGGATGGGGTGACCCAGGTTAGGAGTGAAAGCAGCGCCGCGCCCCGCGGGACCCAGCTCTCGTCCCGGCCAAGAGACGGGGCTCCCCGGCCCTGTGCGGGGAGCCGGATCCCGGCCGTTATACATGTCACAAGCTTATCCGCGGGACGCGGTTCCCTTACATGCAGCAGCGGGATGGGGATTGCTCCCCGGGGTGCCGCTGCTGATGGCCGGGTACGCATGTCTGCCGTCCCGAGCTTACCCCTGGACACCCACCAGGGAGGGAAGTCCCGGAGCCCGGCAGAGGGGCCGTGCCCGAGCAAACACTGCTGCGGAAGGGCGGCTCCCGCCCGGCATCAGCTCCAGTGGTCGCAGAGCACTTGCTGTCCCTACGCAGCAGCCTGCCCCGTTGCCGCCGGAGCGCAGGGCTCGGGGGGCGACAGCGGAGAAACGCCAACTTGGGAGAGCGCTGCTTAAAGCAGGGAAGAGACGTGTCCGGCATCACTCGGGATCCAGCAGCAGCCCGTGTGAATGTGTTCACCTGCGCGGTCTGTCAGGAGAGAGCGTGGCGGGGAAGGACCCTGCCTCCGAGACGCTGCACATAGGCCGCTGCGCCCCGTCAGCCGGGGTAAAGCCTGGGTACCTCTGCCGGCGCTGTACAGCTGCCAGACCGAGGAGTTGTACCCTTCTGCTGCAACCTGCGGCCCGACGACACCGGTCCACAGCAGCCGAGGGTCCCAAACTGAGCCGCCGCAGTCCTCAGCTGCAGCCCAGCCCTCCTGTGCAGAAGCACAGAGGCCAAGAGGGCATAGAGCTCAGTTGATTGCTATTAATGTCATTAACCGAGTATGGAAATAATGAGGAAGCAGCTGCAGACATGAGGCAGCGTTGCTCGCTTCCTGCAGGAAATAAAAACGAGTAGATGTCAGCCATTTTGTACGCCAGTACACTAAAGCTCTTAGGTACTACCTCAGGCAATAATAATAATCCTTTGTTGTGGATAATTGGCGTAAGGCTCAAATCACGTTGCTATCATTGCTGGGGAAAAAAAAAACAAACCACAAGCAAAACAAAAGAACTAGGGGCTACCGCTGTATCTGGATGATCTGTAGGGTGATGAAGATCAAACAGAAAACATGAATAGAGCTATTTATGTAACAGGGCAGTCATCAAGGGGTGAGGTCACTTTTATCCCATTCTTGGAGCAATTTTCCCAGCTGATCCTGCATGGGTGGGCCTCTAGTACTTACAAGGTACCAGGCAGAGTCCATGATCTCCAGTTCTGATGGGAAGGAGGAACACAGCTGGTTGTTGTTCCTCTACCACTACCACTATTGATACATACGTCTTTCTGTGTTCAGTACCCATGACTACAACCTACTCTTTCCTCTAGAGGGGCAACAGGCTTTTTCATGGAAAGCTGCCCCCCAGGCTCATTACTCTGGATATCCAGGACATAGGTTTGAATTGCCCATCTTCCAGCTTTCTTTCACAGCACTTTTAGAACTTCTGTGGGTGACATGGTCCAAAAGTTCCCGCTAAGAGATGTTGTTGTCCACCTTTCAGTGACAGGAGTCACTTCCCAAGAGATGACTTGCCTAAACTGAGTCTGAACATCAGTCACATTAACAAATCCTCAGTTACATACCTCTTACGTTAATTTCTACAGTTCAGAGAGAGAAGTGTTAATAACCAACAGACAAAATGCCAACCTGTTTTTGTTTGCTAGCTTGTTTTGTTTTAAGATAACTCTTGGCATCTAGTTAAAATAATTTTAGTGTGCTTTCAAGGACACATTGCCTATTAAAGAAAAAATAATACCTTTCATTTTGATATAGAAGCTCCAAGACTCCATGCTAATTAGGTTTAAATGACACTTATGAAGTGATGCCAATGGACTTTTATACTTAAGTTTCTGCTCTGACTTTTCCCATTCATCAGGGCCCTAGAATCTACATGTGGTGTAAGCTTCATATGATTTGACAAGGTGCTGAGTTCTGATGGATGGTTAGAAATGGCTGAAATTATACACTGAGATGAATGGCCTGTTTGCTGGTCTGCATTCTTAAAGCCTGTGACTGCACTGAACATTTGTTAAGCGATTGATATTCTGACAGCATTACAGAATGGTAATTCAGTGGTCATATAAACATGAACACGCTGTAAAGTATTTTACACGTCTGTGGTATTGTTCATACCAATGTGTTGCCCAGATTGCCTGCATATATTATCAAGGCAGTACAGCAACCTCTTCCATCAGACATTGGAAAGCCTGGTGTGGTAGGAAGGAAGTGTTTTAACCTCTTGAAGAAATGCATCTTGGTCTCTGAACACACAGAACAGACAGAAAGTTGCTTTATAAGCTATCTGAAGTAACAGAAGTCTTCAAATTCGACTTCTGTAGATCAGAGAGGAAAAAGAAGAGTCAGCACAGCTGATTACTTTATAAAGGCTTGCAAGACACAGTGAGTATGCTGAAACTAGTGTTGACACCAGTAAACTTGCCTTCCATTTTAAGAGCAGTTACACAATAGAAGGCCACTGACAGAAGATGCCTCCAGCCTTAAAATCCAAGAGTATGAGGATTAGTGGTCTCAAACTCAACCCTGCTAATTGTGAGCCTCAGAATGTAGGATGGCTCCTCCCTCCTGGGGCTTACCTCTGCAGGTGGTGGGTACCCAAGGGATATCTGTGCCTCGATGAAATTACAGCCCACGGGGGCACCAGAGATCTGGGTGTAAACCCACTTTGGGTGCTTGCAGCGGTGTAGCCATGGCAGCATTGAGCTCAGCGTGGGCTAGCTGCTTGAGCACGCACCCAAGATCCCAGATGGATTTTACAGCCTGCATCAGACACCATCCTTCAGCATGAGCATGGGTGTGTGAGTCTCAAGTTCAAAAGTAGAAAGCCAGACTAAAGTTAATTTGGGAACATCTACCTTCAACTGCAGCAAAGACACCCAATGGAAAATCAACTGGTGGCAGTAGGCACATAGCTTACATGGGGAGGAGGGTGGACTGGGTGGGGATCAGCCTCAGTTTACAGCTAGGTTTGAAGGATGTAATTCAATGTTCAGTGATTGATTCCATGGTTCACACTGTTCATAAACTCTTTCAAACCCACCAGCCCCTGCTTTCTTGAGATTTGGACCACCATACCCCATGAAAATAGCTCTTTGTCATTTCTGTCAAGGAACACTAGGTCAAAGCTCATCAGGTAAGTTTGTTGAATGGCTTTGTATGCAAGGCCTTTGACACTTCCTAGGTAACACTGGTGGAACAGCAAGAGTTCATGGTGGCTCTGCCCTTACACCTGAAAGCTGTCATGGGGACGGGGTGCCATGATACAGCTGATAAGTCATCATTGTCGGGCAACTCACTCTCTGGACAAGGCGTTGTTATGTTTCATTACAGAAAAAGAAAAATAAAGATAGGGGTGCAAACGCAACTTGCTTCCAGGGAGGCATGAAGTCCTGGAGGCATGAGGTGGATTTCAATGCAGGCAGGGGGTCACTTGGAGACGGAGGCCCTGGACCTCGCAGAGGAGCCACCTCCGTGCGGAGGGTCCGCCGGGCAGCTCTGCCCGCCCTTCCCGAGCTGCCGGCAGCCCCGCTCCGCACTGCGGGCTGCAGGCGTACGTGCGGCTTCGGTGGAGGTGGGTCCCACCTCCTTTCTGTCATCGCCGCTTTAAGTGAGTGAAGCAGTCAGGGGGAAGCAAGCCGCCGGGTTCATCTGAGGACGCAGCCCCAGTTCTCAGAAATCCCCGCGCTGCGGGAACATCGAGCTCCCGTTACCGCAGTTGAACAAACTGCCCTAGATCGGGGGTGCCGGGACCGCCCCCCCCCCCCCCCCCCCCCCCCCCCCCCCCCCC
>NDXB01009359.1:0-16521 GCA_002631895.1 Agapornis roseicollis
TCCCCTACAACCAACTCTGGAAGTTAGTTCAGGAGCAACATAATAAAACTCATTGGGGTAGTAGCTCTTTGTATAAATACTTAAACAAATTGTAGGAAGAAATCTATATACTGTAGTTCAATTAGTGACGAAACAATGTCAGCTCTGTCTTAAGAATAATCCTAGAGACTGAAAACAGAAATCAAATTTGGACAATTGTAAGAAGTTACCTGGCACAGCAGTGGCAAATAGATTTTTCTGAATTACCAAGAGAAGGGGGTTATTGATATTTCTGGTATTAACGGATACTTTTTCAGGTTGGCCAGAAGCATTCCCTTATAGGATAAATAATGCAAGACAAGTGATTAAAATATTATCAAATGAGATAATACCTCATTTTGGAGAACCAGCGGCAATTTTTTCCAACTGAGGTTCACACTTTGGTGCCAAATTGTTACAAGAAATTAGCAAAAACTTAGAAATTGACTGGTACCTACATGTCCCATACAGGCCTCAGACCAGTGGACAAGTAGAAAATATGGGCAATCTCATTAAGCAACAGATTAGTAAAATATGCCAGAAATTAATTTATATTGGTACCAAACGTTACCACTGGCTCTATTAAGAATTTGAACTAAACCTCAGATGAAAAAAAAAGGCTAGCCCATTTGAGATTTTGTATGGAACACCATATCAGTCCCAGTTTAAAGGAGAAAGTCTTCAGGAAGTGGGTGAAGGCTGTCTCCAACAGTTTCTGATCAATCTGGGAAAACAATTGGAGGAGATAAATAAGAGAGTCGTGGGGACAAGAGCAAGGGGTTTGGATTATCCGATTCACCCTTTTAGATCTGGAGATTGNCTAAACCTCAGATGAAAAAAAAAGGTTAGCCCATTTGAGATTTTGTATGGAAGACTGTATCAGTCCCAGTTTAAAGGAGAAAGTCTTCAGGAAGTGGGTGAAGGCTGTCTCCAACAGTTTCTGATCAATCTGGGAAAACAATTGGAGGAGATAAATAAGAGAGTCGTGGGGACAAGAGCAAGGGGTTTGGATTATCCGATTCACCCTTTTAGATCTGGAGATTGGGTTTATGTTAAGAATTTTTCAGGAGATCCTGTACAGGAGAATTGGAACAGACTGCACCAGACATTACTGAACCACCTTTACAGCAGTGAAGAAAAAGGAACAATCTGCTTGGATACATTACTCAAGAATAAAGAAGGCACCAGAGCCACAGAAGACATGGCAGATTGAACCTTCAGGACCCTTATGTATGAAATTGCATCGGTCATAATCTGGACTCATCTGATAACTGGTGCACAAGCTTGGGACCAGAATTGATACCTGAAATTAGTGCAGAATGTTACTAAGGGGTTTAATCGTAGTGACTGTTGGGTGTGTGCACAGTTGCCTAAATCAGGAGAAAGCCTGGATCTCCCATTAGTTGGAGTTCCAATTCCTAACACTGTCTCATGGATAAATTTGTGGGTGANNAAAGAAGGCACCAGAGCCAGAGAAGACATGGCAGATTGAACCTTCAGGACCCTTATGTATGAAATTGCATCGGTCATAATTTGGGCTCATCTGATAACTGGTGCACAAGCTTGGGACCAGAACTGATAGCTGAAATTAGTGCAGAATATTACTAAGGAGTTTAATCGTAGTGACTGTTGGGTGTGTGCACAGTTGCCTAAATCAGGAGAAAGCCTGGATCTCCCATTAGTTGGAGTTCCAATTCCTAACACTGTCTCATGGATAAATTGGTGGGTGAACACTAGCAATCTGTATTCGAAGGAAAAATTAAAATTTGGAATAGTTAATCCTAATCCAGGTAATAAATATTACACCTGTACACAAAGATGTACACCTGTACACCAGGAACCAGAGTAGGAGATAATGCCACAGATGTAGGTCACCACTCAAACTGCAATCATACTGTTAGTATAGATGGTATTGTAGTTCAGTGGTGGCCCACTCCTAAAGGGAAAGTATGGTATTGGTTACGTGGAGAAAATGCTTATAAGACTCTACCCCCCCCAACTGGAAGGGGGCATGCACCTTAGGTGCTGTAATATCCAATTTTACTATTATTGACAGGTATCCTTCTGGGATCTGTATTAGAAGTTTTGCTAAACGGATTAAGCGAGGGTTTAACCCTATTATTGAAAGGCACACCGCATTTCATAGCTTTGTAAGAGGGCTAATTCCATCNTCTGGGACCTGTATTAGAAGTTTTGCTAAATGGATTAAGCGAGGGTTTAACCCTATTATTGAAAGGCACACCGCATTTCATAGCTTTGTAAGAGGGCTAATTCCGTCTCTGGGAGTAAGTGAATTAGAGAAAGTGATTGTAAATATTTCTGTGGGAGATTGGCTGATTGACCAGGGTCATTCCCTGTTTGAAGTAAGTAACACGGTACTTGGACAGAAGTAAAGCCTGAGGCCTACTTTGGCCAAGGAAACTGTGAAAACTGTGAGCCAAGAGATATGACCGTCAGTAACCTTGTGTTTGTGCCCAGTGTGGAATTCCCCTTCTGCCCGCTTGTACCAGTNGTAATGGCTCTGAACATGTTATTGGCATCACAAGGAGGGGTTTATTCCATAATCAATGAAAGTTGTTGTTCCTATATAGACCAAAGTGGCAGAATTGAAACAGATCTGGAGGAAATTTGGAAACAAACTAGAATATTTCATGAAATGGCCATGGATGAGACCTCCTGGGGTTTTGAAGAAATATGTAAAAAGTTAACTTCATGGTTACCTGATTTCTCCTGGTTAAGGCAACTGGTTGTAGGAATAGTAATGTTAATTATTTTAATATTAATTACTTGGGGTATGATACAATGTTCCCTCCAGTGTTGCAAATGATCTATGATAAATTATGAAGATTGGAAAAGGAATGAAATTAAGCACCAAAAAGGAATGGGAAATTATTTAAAAAAAAAAAAAAANTTATTTGCAAATAAAGCTCTCCTCTCTACCTTTTTTGCAAACCAGCACACAAGCTTCCTTGCAGGAAGTTCACACTGAGGAATCCATGCTCATGTACTCAGCAGGACCTACCTCCCAGGTGATTCAAAAGCAGCTATCCTAGCAGTGGGAGAGGAAAGAGTCTCACACCTAATGGAAACACTCACTTCCTCTAACAGTTCAGCTTTTGCCAACGTAAGTGTGTTTTCTTACCACTAACAATTTTCAATGAAAAATACAGCTCACAGTGAATGTTCTTTACTACTGGCTAGGTTGAAAAGCTGCAGACAGAATGTACCCACCACATTCAGGTGGATCTTTCAGTTCTCTATCAGTGATTTGCCCTTGAAAAATTGATTCAGTCTGTAAGGGTTTTATTTCAGTTTCCCAATGGTTCTTTAATGGACACTTGAGAGCTCTTCAGGTATTCAGATAACATTAGAGAAACCTCTATACTCCACTGTCCCCCAATCTTTGTTTCCATTTCAGTTATCTGACTAGAGATTTATTTTTAGTGTTTTGAAGGATTAGAATATCACAATCTCCACTCCAGCACACAGCAGTAAGGAGATGGTGGGAGTGTGGAATGCCAGATCAGATGAGTGATTACTCTAAACCACTGTCCTTTCCCTGCTTAAAATCAGAGTTTTACCTTTCTTTGTGAAACCTTGCAACCTTCCTTGCCTGCAGAGGAATTTTTTAGAATCACAGAATAGTTATGGTTGGAAAGACCTTAAGATCATCCAGTTCCAAACCCCCTGCCATAAGCAGGCACACCTCACACTAAACCATGCCACCCAAGGTTCTGTCCAACCTGGCCTTGAATACCACCAGGGATGGAGCACTCACAACTTCCCTGGCCAACCCATTCCAGTGCCTCACCACCCTAACAGGAAAGAATTTCTGCCTTAGATCCAGTCTAAACCTCCCCTGTTTAAGTTTTAACCCATTACCCCTTGTCCTGTCACTACAGTCCCTCATGAAGAGCCCCTCCCCAGCATCTCTATTGGCCCCCTTCAGATACTGGAAGGCTGCTATGAGGTCTCCACGCAGCCTTCTCTCCTCCAGGCTGAACAGCCCCAACTCTCTCAGCCTGTCTTCGTATGGGAGATGCTCCAGTCCCCTGATCATCCTCGTGGCCCTGCTCTGTACTTGTTCCAACAGCTCCATGTCCTTTTTATGTTGAGGACACCAGAACTGCGCACAATACTCCAAGTGAGGTCTCAGGAGAGCAGAGTAGAAGGGCAGGATCACCTCCTTTGACCTGCTGGTCACACTCCTTTTGATGCAGCCTAGGCTAACTAGAAAGTGATGGTATGCCTTAATCAAATGCTACCTACAGCAATCAAGTAATATTTTCACCCTGAACTCTGTTAGCCTTCCACTAATGCACTAATTGCTAAATGCATGTTCTTCTATGTTTGGCAGTACCATTGCAGAGATAGATTTTGGGTAGACCATCTTCTTAGCACACCAGACTCCAGAATTTAGGGCTCCCTTGAAACTTTTTCAATTGTCCAAAACTGGCACTTGGTCTACACACTCTTCACTCTAGATACAAATTAAAGAGTTTTGTATAAAAAGAGAATACAGGGGTTTCTGATGGTTAAGTAGTCCTACCACTAAGCTATTAAAAAGAAGTGAATCTCCTTTTCAAATAAATGCTAACCTAACAGTAGAAAACAGTAAAATTCCTCTCTTAAACCAAAGGTATATTGAGGCAATCGTGGTTTCAACAACACATTCCTTTTCAGAAAATTCAGTCTGGTTGTCATTGAAAATGAAGCAGACCACAGCCAGTTCTGTTTGACCACTCCACAGAAGCTGTTCACCCTTTCGATTTCAAAAAGAAACAGAAGCTTTGCAGACACAAAACACAGTTCACACTAAGGAATTTGAGAGCACATGAGGGCATGACATTTTAGTCTAAAACTTATAGTCTATCCATTTGCTCCACTGAGTGCCCCATTTCTATCCCCAGTAACTGTTCAGTTCAGCTCACTTACTGTTTAGCTCAGTTCCTTTCAGTAAAAAAAAGTCGTATTCTATTAAGAAACCAAGAGGACTATTTGCTGGTAAGATCACGAATCTAATTTTAATATGTCACGACATTTCAGGAAGGACCACAAGAGTTGACCTAAATGTTTACTAACTTTGTTTTCTTTCCTGAAATTCCTGAGGACATAATGCCACAAGCTTTCCTTGCTGTAGCAATACAGATGGAATTGATGAAAAATAAAGTTATGAAGTACAACAAAGTAAGGATTGCCTGTGAAATAATTCTGCCAAAGATTAAAGGTCTAAGAAGAAATTAGTTCTCCTAGGAAACCGACTACATCAGATGCATCTAAATTTATCGGGAAAGCAGAATGTTCTTTGTATGACAAGAATTCATAGACATACATCAGAGTTATGCTATTTTATTAAAAATAAGGTACAGTATCCCTCAAGCAATATCAAGGTCTTATCGACCAGCATCTTTATTCTAAACCCAAAAAATTTCAATATCTTTATTATCCAAATGTGCATATTGAAGCAAAGTTATCTTTGTTTATCTACAGCCTCATTCTTCCCAGAAAATTCTTTCCTTTTATTTGAGACCATTTAGTGAAAAATGGGTCTTTCACTGTCTTAGGGACTCAGTGACCACACCTATGAACCCCGATGATATTTCTTAGGAGGTAAAGGGGAAGATCTGGAATGGTGAGGACCACTTACTAGTTTTAAACAAAATAACAGCTTTAAATTTAAAGAGATGCAGTGAGAGAATTGGAGCAACCATAAAATGCCAGATGAAAGATCTGCCTGTTTCTGTATGCTGTACTTGGTAACAGCAAGTGGATTCCTAGGGACAAATAGAAAGAAAATGAGAGGAACCTATTTCTGGGGAATTGCCTCACAGCTTTCAGTTCTTTGTTTTAAAATTTCCTGAGCCACAGTGGGCATCCATTCATAATAGCCCTAGGTCATTTTTTCTTCTATTAATGTATCAAATCAGTATTGAACACCAGCAAATTTTAGCATCTGCAACAGCCTGTGGCAAGGAATTACATAGATTAGCTCTGTAGTTTGGGAGGTTTTTTTACTTTGTTTATTTTCAACCTGCCATAAGCAATTTCAGTATATACACTTCACTGTTAGAGTAGCAATGGAGAATAATCCTGACGGCTTAGGGTTTTGTCTGCCAAAATTCTTAAGCTTCCCCCTTGTTTTATGCACTCTTGAACCCACTGAACTGATTACTTAAGAGTCTTTGAACCTAAGATATCTAATGTAACAGATACTGGGATAATCTGCTTCCTTAGACAAGGAAATTCCTCTCAATAGATTAATTACTTCAAAATCTGTCATTTCTGCAAAACTTTAATTATCTGAAACTGTTCAGTAACCACCATTACATCTACATAATTGAAGTTTAACTGTAATTAGCTGTTGCTCTAACAAGAAAATTGGTTGGAGCAATTAGAGCAGTACTTCTTGGTTTTGATCTTTACCACTTTAAAATCTTTCCCAATCCTAGTAGTATTGACTTATTTCCTGGAAGAACAAAGTCAGCTAATGATGTCCATTGTTACAATTTGGTGCTTTTTCACCTTTTCTCTTGAATCTATATTCAACTTCTAAACTTTCATGGGAAAGTCCATTCCTTTAATCAAATGAATTAGTTACACATACCTCCCAGTGACTTACTTTCCTCTAATTCAAAATTTGACCACACAGCTGTGTAACACTACACTGGTCATTTAGTCTATCATGGTATTTAGGTGAATCACATAGCAGTAGAGCTGCCCTGACAATCTAGAGTTAAGCAAGGCAAGACTGTATTTTTAATATAAAATAAATCTCTCTCTGCAAATCTTAATTTGATAAGATAGCCCAATTACTAATATATAGCACATATGTTAGTAATATATATATACACACACACATATACTGTATCATATGGAAACTGTACATGCTGGGATAAGCAATTTGGTTTGGGAAAAAAGGTGAAATCACAGTAGGAAATTGGAATAAAGAATGCAAGAAAATAAAAACTGTTCCAGTCTCACTGACCTCAGTTCTTGAAGGAAGGATCCGGAAATAACCAAGTACAGAGTTAAAAGCATTGCTGTTTAATGTAGCTGTGTTGGGGTTTAATCCCAGCCAGCCACTAAGTATCACACAGCTGCTCATTCACTCTCCTCCCCCACCACTCCCCACAGAATAGGGAGGAGAACTGGAAAAAGAAAAGGTGAAACTTGTGGATAGAGATAAAAACAGTTTAATAATGGAAATAAAATAAAAAACAATACAGGCTGCCCAGGGAGGTTGTGGAGCCTCCCTCTCTGGAGACATTCAAAACCCACCTGGACGTGTTCTTCTACAACCTGCTCTAGGTGGCCCTGCCTTGGCAGGGGTGCTGAACTAGATGATTTCCAGAGATCCCTTCCAACCCCTATGATTCTGCGAATAATACCAATTCAAAATACAAATACAAATGAAAAAGGATATAACAAAAAGAGAGAAAGGAATAAAATTCAAGGAAAACAAGTGGTGCACAATACAATTGCTTACCACTCACTAACTGAGCCCAGCCAGTCCCCAAGCAGCAATCAGCCTCCTCTGGCCAAATTCCCCCAGATATTGCAGTAGAGAAGCACAAAAGCATTCCAGCTGAAAGTACATAAAACCCACAGGTAGTTCAACCTGAAAATGGTACATGCAAGAGCATCTGGAAAGGACACGAATGAGCATTTGACTTTGTCGCAGTCAAGTGATACATTTAGGTTTTAAATTCATATATCCATCTCCGATCTCAGCGTCTTTGAAATTCCAAAGCTTTGTTACTTCTCTGGTGGTTGCTCTGAACTGTCACATCCGTGCTACACAAGGAAGAGTTCCCTACCTTAAATGCTTTTGCACGACAAGTCAACTTTGAGCGGGTTCTCTTTGAGAACATATTATAAGCATGTTTTTTCCTACATTTCTGTTACCCTAGATTTTCATCGTTATAACCGTTTCTCATGTAAGCCTCTTCCCAGTAGCATATGTAAGGTTTTTATATGGCATCACTAAGAGCCTCCTCAGCTATATACTTTTTTTTTTTTTGCCAATATTCACCTTGTAATTTTCTCATATTATAACTTTATGCTTTCTTAAAATAACCATTTTATTATCTGCTTCAACTAGTGCAAGCATCTCTCATTCTAGTACTACTCACACATTTCATTACGCTATTATCAATACCCTGAGTGCTTAAACAGGAGGCATTTAATAAAACTGCTCCTAATACCAATTTCCAGACAGATTGCTGTAATTCACTGCCTATAAAATTCACTGTTCTGACTAACTTAAGATATATTACTGTAACTCTATTCGAACTAGTTCAGACTCTCAGCTAAGATTTTATGGGAAAAATCAATCCATTTTCAAGCAGCTTATATTTTTGTGTCTCTACCTTCTCTCTACATTTTATATTTCTATTCAAAAACAATCACATTTTGATTGGCAAGATCAATCCTGTTTATGAAAAGAAGATGCATAACAGTGTTTATTTTAGTCTACAGAGGTACTATGAGACATACCTATTAATATTTTTCACACGCTGAATCACAGTGAAACTCAGTAGCACAAAAACGTCTTCCACAGGCTATCATTCCTATCTAGATTTTGAAAGATCCTCAGTTAGGCCTGACCCTAAACTTAGGCCAACTTAACTAAAAAATCAGCCTTAAAGCTGACTTGGTTGAATCATTATATATTAATGGCAAACAGCCTTACGTATCAATTGCAAATAAATTGCAATTTCACATGTATCTCCTAACAAGTAAACTGATACAGAACAGATTTAAACCACAGTAGGTGCCTCATATATCTTTGAACCCATTTCATTACCATACTTTAAAATCAAGGTAATTGTAATAAAGTTATTAGCTACTCTTTCCCCTTTCTCTTCTCTGTCATACATAATTAAATATCTAGGCCTTCCTTTCCCTGAATCATGAGGATTTAAGTCATCATGGCAATGGAGTTTGGACAGTGAGTACTTCAGTTATGTCTTGTATACTTATCTCTCTAGTCCCTTACTATATTTCTCTTCACTTCAAAATATAACTAAAGCAACGAACAATGCAACAGATTGAGGGCAGTGATTCTCCCCCTCTACTCCACTCTCATGAGACCCAACCTGGAGTACTGCATCCAGCTCTAGGGCCCCCAACATAAGAAGGACGTGGACCTGTTGGACTGAGTCCAGAGGAGGCCACAATGATGACTGGAAGGCTGAAGCACCTCTTCTATGAGGACAGACTGAGAGAGCTGGGCTTGTTCAGCCTGGAGAAGGATCAGGGAAGACCTTAGAGCAAATCTCCAGAATCTAAAGGTGACCTACAAGAAATCTGGTGAGGCACTTTTTATAAAATTAAGTAGTGATAGGACAAGGGGGAATGGCTTTAATCTGTAAAAGGGTTAGATATTAGGAAAAAACTACAGAATTCAACTAGGAAATCTTTTCCATATTTCTGTGTTTCCCGGTTTGTGTTTTAAGAGGAAAATACATTCTAAGATGAAGATGAGGGTAGATTCAGATTAGCTATTAGGAAGAAATTCTTCACTGTGAGAGTGGTAAGATGCTGGAACAGGTTGCCCAGAGAAGCTGTGGCTACCCCATCCCTGGAAGTGTTCAAAGTGAGGCTGGATGGGGCTTTGAACCCTCTGGTATGGTGGAAAGTATCCCTGCCCATGGCAGTGGAGTTGGATCTAAGAGATGTTTAAAGTCCTTTGCAACCCAAACCAGTCTATGATTCTATGCAAAAATAGCAGTGACTGTGTCATGTAGAAAGATGCTACATAGACACTATACTCATGGAAAGTAACAGTGTTGTAAAACATGTAAGAACTTACATGAAAATACACTTTGTCGCAAGACACAATGTGACCTGTTTGTTCAGAACAAGAAAAATAGGAACTTTTTCCTAAACCATAAGGAATCGAATAGAGTGGATATTATCAGTGTGTGCCTTCTAACAAAATATTAGACCCAGGCTTAACAATGAACAAAGAGTGTACGGGTAGGAAGGATGGAAAGAGAGGAAGAAAATATAGAAGTAGCAATAGTAATTTTTCTGCAATTCTAAGAAACAAATCTTAGAATTTTAGGCCATGCACAATTTATAGATACAGGCTAGATATAAATTACATATACATCATTGATTGCAATGGAGATGCTTTGATTTAAAATACCCAAGGACGCCATTAAAAGAAAGAAGTCACATATTTCCAGATTTCTTCCAGCACTATCTCGCAAAATTCCTTTTTCCTCCATGCAGATAGAGAAAGATACTTTAGGAAGAGACTTATTTTAAAGGAGTGGTAAATACAGAGATAAATAAGTCATAGTCAGTCTAACAAATTCTCAAGACAGCATATTCCTGCTGCAAGAGCCATGGATTAAATTAATAAATAGTGCTGTATGACAACCACAGGGTTCTGCAAGAGAAAGAGAAAAATAAATCATTGCACATTCTAGAGGACTAAGACACCAAATAATTACCCCAATGCAGTAGTTAAATTAATGAGTTGTAAATGTGTCCTCCCTTGCCACCCCCACTAAGGAATTCCACCAAATCCTCCTGTTAACGAAGGAGAAGTCCTAAAGAGAAAACTGCAGCAGCACAACACTATTTCTGCCATAATAACACCCCAATTTTCCTATGCCCAGTCCTATTCAAAGACTGACCCCTCTCTGAAAACACTCTGCATTCTAAAAAACATATCAATTTTAGGCCAAAACCCAACTTTACATATTAAGAGAATTGCAGGGGTTGAAAGGTGGAGTTGTGGATGTTTCACAGAACATGGCTTGGGAAAATACATCATTTTGCTTAAGATGTGTACTGAAAATCTAACATCTCCTAATGCAGAACAAAGCCTTGAAATCTGGCAGCATTTGTGACTTGCTACAGATACTTAGGGTCACAAGTCCCACATGCTCCACAGACAAGACAGAATTTAATAGCAAATATGTGCAGAGATTGTACCAGGACCATTCAGGTGCTGCTCATGGCTGCATCAGGACACTCAGGAGAAGGACAGACAAAGTTAATCAGAACTTAAAAGTTACTCAGGCCTTCTGGCCTCTTGGTCATTACAAAAATCAGTGCGAGTAAGAATTCAGTGTTGTTTTCTTTTTCAGAGCATTACAAGGAGCATCAAAAGGCTGAAGCATACTTAGAATAAAAAGGAAGTTGTAAATGGCTCATAAGGAAGTATCAGTTAATACTACCTTTAAATATACTTTTGGCTATACTTACAGAAGCTCCACAAATCAGTTAGGTTTTAACAGCAATATGGAGTATTACCAAAATATTAACATCTAATAAATACTGATCACAGCAGGAATTTTCAATTGCCATAATTACTCAATCAAAGACCATTAGTGCTGCTTCCTCCCAGCTAAAACATCAAAGCGCCTTTTACTCAATTTCATTTGCTTCAGACTCTAATATGTGTCAGCGTCTTAATTAATCTTAATGAATTTATCTTTTGTCCAATTTCAAATTGTTGTTTATTTCCAGAAATTAATGCCATAATCTCAGAATAGCAATGCATACAGCTACATATAGACTGCTAAAGATAAAGTGGGGGGGAATATTCAAAGGAATTCCAAACATAGACATTTCATTCTTTTACAGCCTCTCTCTGCAATCTGTCAGCTATTCACTTTTTTTCCCTTTTATATCAGGTCAGTTTTAGATAGTTCTGTTTCTTGCAGTCTTAAAGGCATAATGATATAATTAGCATGCTTCATGGACTGATAAACTACAGTTTTGATTCAAGCAAGTTTATTTGAACTCCAGGTAAGGCCAAAATTTTTTCTGTAAAAAAACTTTCTCACTCTGCTGGTGCTGATGGTGTTAGTCTGCTTCAGACACAGACATGTAAATACATTTTGAACTCTTCAGCAAGTGAAACCTATAGAGAAATTACTCTGTATACCAGATGTTCCAGCCTTGACACTGGCTAGGGTTCACTTGTATTCTTACTTAAAAAAAATCCCTAGTGCTGCTGGAGTCCAGGTCAGAAGCAGAAAAACAGGATTACTGAATAATGGCACTCATTTCTTCTTCCCCTTCTAACACGAAATCATTTCTTCAAAGAATCTTTTTTTTATTTCTTTGTTTTGACATCTAAAGCCAAGCCTCAATAACAAGAAATACGTGAAATGTCAGAAATTGCTGCTAGTCTTTCATAGGTTGTCAGAGCAACTGGCTTTTTCACCAAGTACACCCATGATGAAACAAACATGTTTTGTTTTCTCAAAACAAAAGATGTGCCACGGAGATGTATTTGATACCAGATACAAAAACTGTAGCTTTACTTGTTGAATCACCTCTGAATGCACCCAGAGAGATGTGGGAGTTCAGACTCACTCAGGACAACCGAGCTCTGGATCCTCCACCTTAAAACATCATCAAAACCCCTGACCGAGTAACAGAAGCAGGCCTGCTGGTTTGCAGCTGTTGCAAATGCTCCCATCCCTCTCCTGGTCTCATATGTGGCTCATCTGCACATAAGTTGCTTGTCAGATGGTACAAGGCAGCAAACATCCCATGAGGAAGAATCTAATGATTCCAAGCTACAAGATTCAGAGCAATCCAAATTCCCCATCTGTGCCAGGTCAGTGCAAATCTCAGTTCTCTGAAAAGGAAGTGCAGAGTTCTTGATACAATTAAAGGCCCTATGAAGATTCAGACTCTCTATAAGAGTTTTGCTAAGTTTTGGATTTGGGGTTATTTTTCACCCCTCAAAGGAGAAAAACACTCTAATGAGAGACAGACACTGAATGTTTTCCCACTGAATACTGCAGCATGTTAAACCTCTGTGACTGTACGGTATATAACAGGCATACCATAAGTAACACAGCTCTGATAAACTGTATCTTTCATGATGTATCTTTTTTCCCCATGTTCACTCTAAGCCCTGTCTTTAATTTTGTCGCAGAAATATGCAATAAATTGTTTAATCAATTCTTATCAGCTCTTTTTCTCCCTGTTTAGTCAATTATGTTCCAGTTCTAAGGAATAAACAATTGAAAAGGTGTATTGCCCTAATATACCAAAATAAATGCTCTTTATGTCTAAGAGTAACCATTCTCTTTCATGACCCCAACACATAGTAGGTCATTAGCCCTTTGGCACTTGCAACATCTTCCCTCCCAGGCAACACTTGTTTCTGCAACCTGGAAAAGAGAAAGCTCTGTGGAAGCCATGTATCAGCCCTGCAGGCAACCTAAAGAGGGCCTACAAGAAAACTGGGACTTTTTATAAGATCAGGTAGAGATAAGACAAGAGGAAATGGCTTTAAACTGAAGGAGGGTACATTTAGGTTAGATATTGGGAAGAAATTCCTGTGAGGGTGGTAAGACACTGGCACAGGTTGCCCACAGAAGCTGTGGATGCCCCATCCCTGGCAGTATTCAAGGCCAGGCTAGATCAGGCTTTAGGCAACCTGGCCTAGTGGAAGATGTCCCTGCCTGTGGTAGGAGGGCTGGAACTAGATGATGTTTAAGGTCCTTTGCAACCCAAACTATTCTATGATTCTATAGTATTTAATCTGTCATTGAATAAAGTACAGAGATTAGTACTGCAGTATCTGTCTGAACACAGATGATTCAGACAAATGCTCTCATCACTGGTCTACAAACCCACCCTCTTCCAGTTTTGCTGCTTCTTCAGTCCTTTAGTGGACACTGGCCCAACTGCAACAGAGGTGTGCCAAGTCCAGACTTGTAGGAAGATGGAGACAGATTTGATTTACTACAGCATCCAGTAAGATACAGGATTTCAGAGCAGCTGCACACTTTGTAGACGAGGACTCTTATCCAGCTGGCTACTATGGGGTCAGCAGTAACAGAANAAGTCCAGAGCACCCTTATGGTCCAGACTTGTAGGAAGATGGAGACAGATTTGATTTACTACAGCATCCAGTAAGATACAGGATTTCAGAGCAGCTGCACACTTTGTAGACGAGGACTCTTATCCAGCTGGCTACTATGGGGTCAGCAGTAACAGAAAAGCAGAAATTCCCTTATGAAATAGAGACATTATTTATGATTTATGATTAACATTGACACTTAGGATAACACTCTGGGCTGCAGATCCAAGTAGAAAAGAGCATTTCTCTGATGTTCTGTGGGAGTTGTATAATTCCTAGAGACAAATTTCCACACACTTGCAACTTACAGCACTTAGAATTATGCACTCCCTGCTGTTCTTAACAATGCTTTAGACCTATATCTATTTTTAACCACAAATCACATTTGCATCTAATGCAAATCACTTCTGTATTATATAGATGCTTTTGCTGACCCTTGAGATAGTGTCATGGAAATGCATAGGATGTCTTCAAAATCCCGTGGGTGGTAATTTTGGGTGAGCTGCAATAGGAGTGTCGTAGTCTTCACAACTGCAAAAGTAGACGAAGTAACAACCTTATCAAAACCAATACAAAGAGCACTAGAATTGCAGTAACTTTTGGTATGGAAGCTACTTCTAAATCTAGCCAATTTAATATCAAATTCATATAATTCAGGGTGTCATAGAACTTGCCAAACAGTCAGTAGACACTTACTTTAAAAAGCTCGGTCTACTGCCTTTGTACCTTCAAAAATAAGTAGATAAAATTCAACCACAGATGCATTCATAAATTCAAGTAACCAGTGACACTAAATTTTCATAGTACCATAAAAAGAGAAGGGTAAATCAAATTTAGATACCCTCTGAATGGAAAGAAAAAATGTTCCCATTCAGGGGATATCTGCATTCAATATTTTTTGAGAATAAAAACCTTAGCTAAGCACCATCAGAAGTAGAATAACAAAATACGATAAAACAAACTGAACAGGCAGATCTCAGCACCCAGGCAGAGACACTTGTGACACAATATTTGCAGAAAATAACCTAGTGTAGGAAAGAATTCAGTTAATGAATTATGTTTGTGTTGTTTAGTTTGTCCCTTCGAAAAGAGAGAAAAATGTGTAGCCATCAGACAAAACCACCTACTGCAGATGAACATCCTAGTTTATGCAGAGAATAAGATCTTCCATTGCAGAAGGCATGGAAGTACATAGTGGTGTGCATATCGCATTCTTATTCTAGGAACTACTACAATATTAACCTACATACTTCTCTTTGAAAAGAAATCAAAACACGTGAAGAGATGATCCCCATGTAGCAGTTCTAATAGAATACACCAGGAATAGTGCTCATGTATTTTTTCTCGTAGTCCAGTTTTCCTACTCTGTGTTGACTTCAAAAAGTTTTTCAAAGAAAAGTACTGAAGAGAAATAGCTGCCTCAGTGGGCAATCAAATGGCAAAGTTTTCAGTATAACCCTGGACTCCTAGCTTCATCTTGTCAACAAATTTTGGGACACTCTATTCTCATTACATACTTGTTTCATATGGATATTTTGTCATCTTGTCAGAGAATAGAATCATATGGTTTAGGTTGGAGGGGACCTTAAAGGTCATCTAGTTTCAACCTCCCTGCCATGTCCCTCTTCTCAAACATCATGCTGCTCAGCAGATGCCCATTTACCTTCCTGGCATCTCCTATGTTGATCATAGTTTTCCACTGAAGTTATTCATCACTCCATAGCAGAGCTATGGACCTAACACAGCTTGTTTCGGCTAAAACTAGAAGCAAAACTTATACTGATCTTTGCCAGAATAGAAGCTGGATGCAAATTAAGAGACAGTTACTCTTCTGCTACAGTTCATCCCAAAGGAACTATATGAAAAATGGTAATGAACAGAAAAGAAACTAGGTTTTATAATAAAAGCGTACTCATGAGTATAGTAAGGCTCTCAGGAATGAGAAAGACAACTGATTAGAACCATTTTTCTTTTCTTTTATCCCTCACAGCCATCTTCTAAGCTATCCATATAGTTTTCCACAGGGCTGTGGCGTAGAGTGCCAATGGTTACACACAACACATCCTTGAATCACTTCCAAGTGCTTTATTAACTCCTATGTAGCACTGGCAGCTGCCTTTGTATTCTGCTTTGTTTTCCGAGTTTCTTTTTCAAGTCCTTATTTACAAACAACTTTTCAGTCAATCACCTCAAGGAATGAAAGCTGTAAGAAACATGTCACTTGAGCTGTAGCAGCAGCATAGAATCATAGAATAGTTAGGGTTGGAAAGGACCTTAAGATCATCTTGTTCCAACCCCCCTGCCATAGGCAGGGACACTTCACACTAAACCATGCCACCCAAGACTCTGTCCAACCTGGTCTTGAAAACCTCCAGGGATGGAGCATTCACAACTTCCCTGGGCAACCCATTCCAGCATCTCACCACCCTTACAGTGAAGAACTTCTTCCTTATATCCAATCTAAATTTCCCCTGCTTAAGTTTTAACCCGTTACCCCTTGTCCTACCACTGTAGTCCCTAATGAAGAGTCCCACCCCAGCATCCTTAAAGGCCCCCTTCAGATACTGGAAGGCTGTAACTTTCTTTTTCTATTGGCTACCAATGGCAGGGATGGAAATGAATTTAAATTTGGCTTATTTCTTGAACTATTAAAAAAA
>NDXB01009360.1:0-10727 GCA_002631895.1 Agapornis roseicollis
TGGTGTTTTCTGTTAATAAGAGCTGGTGTTCATCCACAGCCCTTCTATGCAATGTTTAATCTAGAACACTTTATATTGCAAGCACCCTGTTACAGAAAAACCTGTTCCTTTTATCTTTCAGATGCAAAGATGGCTTGAAAGGATTTACGTACTCTGCACTAAAGTAAGTATAGATTCTGTGAGTACATAGTTTACAGTGAAGATTTGGAGGAATCCTGCATGGTGGCAGCTGTGTGAGATGAGTATTCCTAAGAAACAGGAAACAAAGAGAATCTCTCCCAGAGGGTTTCTCTCTGGTAAGAGAAGAATATATTTGGGACCATCATTAAAGGAATTGCAGACAATGTGGTTGCTTGTTTTTGAAGGAGCGTTAATATTTCCAAGAGTGGGGTTCCTGATACTCTTTTGGAAGTCAGTGGCTCCCTGTTTTGACCTGAAGTTTATTTGCTGCATTTACAAGATGTTTAATGCATACAAAAACAGTTCTGTAATCAGCATCCAAATAAGGCATGGGTTCCTACCATAGTTATTTGAGATATCCTCAATGTGAGACTAAACTTTGTGTCTGTTGTGGTCCAGGCTCTCCTAGAATTTACTTTGTGATGTGGTCCTCTGGTGTTAGTTACTCTGTTGTAGTTGTACAAAGTTCTCCCATCTTTGTGTCTTGAGTTATTCTTCCCTTTCCCTTATATACTCTGCCACCTGTCTGACACCCAGATCACAGAATGGTTTAGGCTGGAAAGGACCCTAAAGCTCATCCAGTTCATGTTGCATGCAGGGACACTTTGCACTAGAGCAGGTTGCTCCAAGCCCCTGTGTCCAACCTGACCTTGAACACTGCCAGAGATGGGGCAGCCACAGCTTCTCTGGGCATCCTGTGCCAGCGCCTCAGCACCCTCACAGGGAAGAATTTAATCCTTGTATCTAATCTCAGTCTCTCCTTTGTCAGTTTAAAGCCATCTCTCCTTGTCCTGTACCTACAGGCTTGTAAGAAGTTCCTCTCCAGCTTTCTTGTCAGCCCTCTTTAGATACTGGAAGAAAAGAGCTGAAGTCAAGCAAGACAGATTTGCTGTTGTTGGTAGTGGAACAGCCACATTTGATAGAAGGTGCCAATGGTTAAATAATACAGTCTCTTGTCCAGAAATGAAAACAGTCCTATGTCAACATGCAGAAACTTGCTTTCTGAAATCACCAGTTCAGTCATATACAGAATGACAAAGCTTTTATACCTTCATCACCCTCAGCAAGACGAACACAGTGTAACTTGCATTGTAGTGCAGTGTGTTTGGAAACATCTTGCCATGGTGTCCTCCACTGCCCTTGACATGCAGTAATTCTACACCTGAGGTGAACCAGTGTATTGACAATATCAACTTCTGGGTGAAGAAGGAGGGCTGAAGATGAAGCCAAACAAAACAAAGCGGCTGCTCTTGGTGGGAGCAAAAACATTTTGAAGGTTTTACAGACCAGATATTTTATAAAAATATTACAGTAATTATCAGGCTTTATGCAACCCCATTTTGCTGCAGAGAACGCAGATATTTCATGTGCCCTTTCTCTATTTTTAGTTAGTGTTCATCCTTTGTATGTGAGGTATATTTCCCCAGTAATATTTTTGTTCCTGGCTTTAAAACATTCCTGGCACCAATTGTGAGCGTTATTTGAAGTTTAAATACGTGTCAGTGGGGTGATCTCTGCAAAGAGATACAACGTTTGGCAGCTGTATAGGGTGCAGACCTGTGGGCGACTTCAAGCTTGTCTTAAACACTTAGAGGCTTAACTGGACTTTACGTATTTCTTTGAGTTATTTATATAATGGTTGTTTTGGCTTTTGTTTTTCAGGTTCATTGTAGGGAAAGAAGAAATCCCCACTCACTCATTTTCACCTGAAGCAGCATTTTCAAAAGCAGATAGAAAGATAAAGCCCTGTGAAAAAGTATCGCATCCGATGAACATACTGACTCTGACAAAAAAGCTCATGGACAAAGTGTGAGTCAAAAAACCAGCAAACAAACAGAGCAGAATGAGTCATTCTTTACTTAGGTCACTTGAATGTTTTGTTACCTTCTATTTGACAATGCTTTATAATGCTTTTGCTTTGCGTTTAAGTGGTTTGCATTTTGTTGTTAACTGGGTAGTTGGCAGTGGCAAATGATGAGCTATAATAGAAGCAAAATTTAAGACATTTATGTCACAGAAGTGACTTGCAGCGTGCACTTGTCTAATGAGGGAAGGTAAATTCAGCCAATTCTGACTTGCAGAGTGGTGCTTGCATTGTCTGCAGTTTTCAGCAAAACCAGCTCATGGGGTGGTTCTGCTGGTGCTTGTAGTGATATTAAGGAGGGGAAATTGCACAGCAGCAGACCTTAGGTCACCATAAGTGGCTGTAACATCATCTTTTTGGGGAGCTACATTCTTGTATTGCATAGCAGGAACTGCCTGAGAACACGATTGATGGCATGTGTCCTGCCTCCACTGTCGGCAATTGTAAAGCAAAAGAGTGAGCCTGAAACTGTTTTGCACAAGTTCAGAGCTAGACAGCTGAAGTTCAGTTAGTTAGGTTCACTCCTGGTCTACAGGATACAGGTTAGTGCTATATAGTATGAGCTTGAAGAAATTACATCAGATAGATTTTCAGTTTAGGTGATGTACTCCTGCAGTGCTTGATTTGTCAGCTTCAGGTACGCTGGGTACCACAAAGCGACATTCATTTACAGGGAAGATGAAAACAAAAATGGGATCTGTTCATACCATAGCTATCAGTGTTCACTGCCATTGACCTCCCCAGGAGCAGTTTTATGACCAGATCTTTACCTGCTGACATGCAGGAGAGCAGCAGCTCTCCCAAGTGCATTGTGTTCTCAAAGTCAGCAGTGGCTTTTCAGGCACAACAGATAACAAAAGACCTCCAAGGAGAAAGCAGCTTCAGCCTTACGCAGATCCTTTGAGCTGAGTTGCTTATACCCATTTTGTCTTAAATACCTCTTATTCAGTTTGCTAGAGATAGTTCATAGCTCCTCCACTGTTCATTAAATACAAGGATCTGTGGGTGAACAAGAGCATTTTTGCTTTAAGGTTTTTCAATTCCCAACTCAGACATTGAGAAAACCTTCAGTCCTACTGCTCTGCCAGGTTTCTCCTCCATATGGTTCTTTTCAGTATAATTGAGTCTAAATGCCTGTAACCTGATCACATTCTCATTGCAATTTTTGCTGCATAAACTGACCTCACAGATGATTTATGGCCATTACACTTTATAGTACCCGATTCAGAACTTCCAACATATTTGACACAGTATATAAATTGTGTCATTTATTTTGCATTAAAACATAAATACTTGGCTACAGGAAAATATAATGTTCAGACCTGTTATGACATTGCTTCTTGTAATTCTACATAATGCAGGGCTAACAACTGTACAATCCATGCATCCCACCATCTCAAGCCAAGCTCTTTTAAATGCTCAAAGTCAGATTCTCAGTCTGAAGTCAGGGGTACATAAAAATCTACATGGTAGGAGCAGTAGTATAGAAGTGGAAGGCTTGTAACTGAGAGAAGTCTCACAGGGCATCTCTGCATTTGTATGTTCTGCATTGCCCTCCAGTGAACCTTACAATGGTATGAAAGATACAAGGATGCGGATATCAAGTATCCTTCCAGAACCATAGAGCACAGACAGAGTGGGAAGGGTCACATCACTTCTCCATGTTCACCACAGCAGAAAATTTGTTCTTTTATTCTGCATTTAATGTGTAGCATGGCAAAAGGTTGGCTCCAAGTAAGTGTGCAGACACTTCTTGCTGTACAACTCAGGTATTGTTAGCTTTTATTATCCTTTTATAGCATCATAAAAGTTCACAGTGCCCTTTGGTGGGTAATGGGGAGAATGAGTGGTGGGAAAATAGCACTTTATGTATTTTTAGGCAAGAAAAAATTATGAAGTCTCTTGTTGATGATGCTGAAAACAGCTACAAGTTAATATGTGTTTCATTGTGCTCTTTGCAGGTGCAAACATGGCCCAAGGCACAGATGCTGTAAACACTACGGAGATAATTGCATCTCATATTGTATTAAAGTAAGTGCAGAAAAAGTTAAATTGACAAACTCTGGCAAAGTCTTTAGTTGGAAAAAGCATACACATATAGTGAGAAAGGAGCCTGTTACTCATTCTCCTTCTGTTGAAAATGTGACAAGCCTGAAAACAGGTTTTCTCAATTTAGGACGAGGTGGTGGTGGGGTTAAAGTTCCCGGTCTCTCAGATTAGCTGTAGTGAATGAATAACATACAAATGTGTGGGAAATCATGGGCTAGCAAGCAAGGAACTTGTTTAACTATGTGATGCACTTGAGGGTTGAGCCCATTTGTGGCCCTCCCCGAAATCAGTCACTAGGAATGTGCTGCTCTGGCACGCTGCTGCCCAGCCCTGTGCCCACTCCTCCATTATGTTATTTTAAGGGCTCAGGGTAATGAGAGATTGGTCACAGTTGCTGCTCCCAGGATGAACTGTTCATGTTCAGTGGCATAATTCACCCTCCATCATTAATGTGATCAGTACATGTTGCTGGATGGTAACATGAATACTGAATGAATACAGTAGCATGAGTACTGGATAGAGATTTAGTTTGGCCCTCACAGGTGGTACCAACTGCTAATGCCTCTTTTAGGAGTTGGTAAGACTCCAGAAGATCTCCATCGCTTGAACATTAACCCATTTTTATATATGGAGCAGCAAAATGGATTTGAGGATCTTGAGATGCTTTTGATATCAATTACTTTCAAAAATAACTTTTTTAAATTAAAATTCTCCATACAGTTAATGTTATCTCAGAAACACTGTGCTTAAATTTGCCATCAGAAGAGACTTAGCACAACATTCATTCATGTATGTTTATTAAAACCATCATTTTGTATTGTATTAACACTGCAGTGTATTAGGATGCCACTGCGTAACACGGATATAAGCTGTGCCAGAGCTGGTGGGATTTGGAGTGGTGCTTGAGTGCTCTGCTGAATTACAATGAGAATATGCAGTGGAGCATTCATGAATAGTTCAGGGTGGTTATGTCACTTTCCTGTTGTAGCTATGACATATTTAACAGAGCCCAGATTAAGGTTATAGTTTTACAACCTCTCACCACCATCTCAATCCACTCTGTTTCATTCCTGAGCTCCTTTATTCAAGGCATAACATCTCTGGGGACACAGACATTCTCTTTGCTTTGTGCTTGTGCAGTGCCTTGCCCAGTAAGTTTGCTGTTCAGTGCCTCCTGGCCTGCTTTGCCTCTCATTCCCTGAATGCTTATGTTTGGTCAGCATCCTCTGAGGAGCAAACACTCCCTGTGCCTTCATTTGCAGACTACTCTCTGTTTTTCCCATAGACATCAATGTTTGGCCTTCGCAATCAGTGTGCAAGACTGCAGCGAATATTATATTCAAAACAAAGAAGTGATTTCATGGGTTGGCATGCTGCATTTCCAGATCTCTGCTGATAGTATCTCCTAGCATGCATCTTCTTCCATGGGTGCCTTGCTATAACTTCAGTCTGTTGCACTTTTACATAAAGTACTGTCTTTCATTACTTAGGCATATTTTACAGTAATTAGCTCTTAACTCCTGTTAGTCCAGGCTTGCTTTCAGAGATTCATATTACACTCACACAAAATCCTTATGCACTGTGCTGCATGCTCAGCAGTCAAATCTCGGTAACTCCCAAATCTCTTGTCACGCTGTATTATTTTACAAGTGCAGTTAGAATAAACAAGAATTTTTGTTCAGCTACTAATGGAACTGATACCCCTTCTCCATGGAAAACTGTCGTGATCTGCTGAAAGAATAGGCGCGCATATGAGTAAAGAGAGGGGTGATCTGACCGGTATGGAATATAATGAATTTGAAATGTGTATAAAACAGAGGGGTGACTGAGAAATAGGAACTAGTCTTGTTAAATGACTCTAGTTGAGAGGCACAAATCTGATTTCAGGTTGTGAGTTCTTCAGATTACAGTAGACCAGCCCCACACTACTCTCTGTGTCCTTTCTTAACTGAGTGGGGAGATGTGTCACTGATGAAAAGGAGAAATAAAAGGGGGATATTCAGGAGTCCCTGTCTTCTTTGGTTGTTTATTCAGTATCATTTTTACAACATTTCTTATACCCTTGGAAGGGGATAAGGGGAAAAGAAAACCCAAAAGATGATAGAGCTGAACTAAGTCTAAAAGAAGACATTTTTATAAGGTTGTTCTCCCTTTAGATAAACCAGCTGTGCTTCTAAACTACACTTCATTCTTGTCCCAGTCTTGTATAGCATTTGAGTATAAATTATTCTTGACTACAATAACATAATCAGAGAAATATCACTGAAGTGGCAGCCAGGTCTTTGAATTTCCTGACTTTTTGGGGACTTGGTTTTTAAATTGTAAGAGAAAAAAATTTCTTTTGATGTATTTGGATTCTTCAAGATCCAAATTCCTTAAAATATTTTCAGTTCCCTCTATGGCCGTTCTGGAGTCGATCAGTACTATCAGCTGACATGGATTGAGCATGTTTTTGTAATTCCATATCTGTAAGGGAATTTTCCAATCTAATAATGATCTGATGAGCTGCTCAGTGCCAAAGTTTCCCCTTCAGGCTCTTGTTTTCCCGTACCCTTGAACATCTCATCTGCTCCTTATCACATCTGAGCTTTAATTGCCATGTCTTGCCCCTTTCCTCCTGCTTCACATTTAAATGCACGTTAGGTAGTTGACAGAATTCATTATAGGTATTAAGTAACATTTAGTGATGTTGCCACCTGATTTTATAGACTTCCTTTCACATTTGAAATACCTAAAGTGCTTTAGCTTTGTAAGTGTCTGAAAAGAGCCACCAGAAGCAGTCAGAAGATATTTTTGCTCTTTTGTATTCCACTTGATTACAGTAAGGAGACATTAGCCAGCAGCAGTAGCCCAGTTGTCCATTTGTTCTGCTGATGCTGCAGATAACCCCATATAACCCTCAGAGCTTACCTAATGACCGAGATGATAACAAATAAATGAGATTATTTCCTGATTATTGTAGTCTCTGCATTCTGTCTCTTGAAGAAACATGAGCGACTGTACAGCCTGAACACATTTTGAGTATCTTAACTAATTCCTAACACATTACAGCAGGTTGACTGAGGTTTGGTATGTTACTGAGCTCTGTTCATGTGCACACATGTGCTTTTCTGAATTCAAGTTATTGCCAATATCTTGGCTGTACTATTAACTTGCTCACAAACCAGAAGGTTTGTTTAATGAGTTTTGCAGATGTGGTTTCACCAGGCTGCTGCTTCTGGCTGAGCTGAGTCCCAACTCAAAAGTCTTTGTGGTGAAAGAGCTCTTAGCAGAGTTTTCTTCCCTCACTTACGTTTATTAGTGTCCTGTGTATACTCTACTGTTTTCTACCTCCTTTATTACTTGAAGTCTTTTTATGGAAGATAAAGTTACAATATGTGGTGTTAATTATAAGATGTAGTACTTTCTGTGGCTCTGAAACAAACACCTGTGTGAAATGGATTCACCTGTTTGATGTAATGAGCTACGCAGAAAGAAATGTGCTATTTGCTGTTCGGTGCACATCAAAACTAAACCTCCGTCCTTCAGCTCTTCTGAGAAATGGAACTTCTTTATTCATAGCTACTGGGTTATTGGATGACACAATATATTTTCTCCCATTTGATTCTCATAAACCGTTTCTTGACTAGCAGGGAGAGTAACTGCTTCAGGAAGATGTTATTACTGGATGTTTAACCACAATAGAATTTTATGAACTCCATGGTGCATTATAAAGTTCTGTAGGACGCAATAATACTTTTTGGGTTTCTGAGTTTGAAAGGTTCCTCGATCAAGCCCTTTGCCAGCTGTATCTGGAATTGTTTCAGTGTCCCTGAGTATCTTCCAGAAAATCATGAGCTTGGGGTGCCTGCTTTACTTGCTGATGGAGAGCGTACATAGTTTTCACATAAGACATCCTCCAAAGAACAGATTTAATTCAGAATGATTTGAGGAGTTCAGCCACGGGGTAAGAATAATGGTAGGAAGCTTTGGAGGAAGTTGTAAGAAACTGGGGAGAAGAATTTGGAAAGAAAAAGTCAGTGTGGTTTTGTGACAACAGTATAAAAAAGCAGATCTGTATCCAAGGTGCAGCAGCAAGAAAAATTCATTGGAACCACATTATTTGTTCTCAGTTAACTCTGCACGTAATCTCCCTTCCAGTTTCACCCTTTCTCTTGCTACAGGCATCACTCAGCCTCCAGTTTGGTTGAGGGAAAGTCCATGAGCACGTGCCAAGCCACCAGGGTCACTTGCTAATTCTCACACTTTCTGAAAGTTATTTTTGTGGACTTTTCCCTCCTTTGGTGCTTTCTGCAGACATCCAAGTGTAGAAGTGCTCTTTTTTCCCATTGCATTACTTTCCTCTGTAGACTCATTGAGGTTAAAAGCTGGTCAGTAATCTGGAAATGAAGTCATCAGGATTGTTTCAAAGGACAGAGTTTTAGAGGCAGAAGAGAAATAAGAGTTTGTCCCGTGAGACCTTTTGGATATTCACAGAAATTAAAGGAGAGTCAACTGAGTGTGATTTTATTACCTTTGCTATTTTACAGGGGAATCGGGGAAAGAAACCTTAATCTTGAGTTTGAAGATGGGGCTGCATTTTACACTCTGTCTGTAGAGTTGGGTTTTAAACCGCTTGAAGTCAAAAATAAGTACTTCTGTAGGTGTTCCTGCTTTTCCTTTTCCTGAATTTGTGGTTTCTTACCGCAAAATGTTTCTTTCTTTTCTCTAGGGCTTCATTAGGATGTTTAGCATCGGTTACCTGATCCAGTGTTGCCTTCGGATTCCATCCACCTTCCGGCATCTGTTTACACAACCATCCCGGCTACTTTCACTCTTCTACAACAAGGAAAACTTCCAGCTCGGAGCTTTTCTGGGATCTTTCGTCAGTATATACAAAGTAAGCTTAAAACATACAGAAATGACAAATGCCGTGGGTTCTATTTCACTTTTCAGAATGTCACAGAGAGCTAAGTGTACCCACTGCGTATAACTGGTAGTGTTTGCTCTGCAGCAACAAATGCTATAGTAGTGCAGTAATCAAATCATAAATAGAAAACCAGTCTTCTATTCTGTGAGCTCTTTCTGCCATTTCTCAATAAACCAGATGGATTGTGCAGCATGGTGTCAAGATCAGGAGCTAGGGTGTACTTCAGAGAAAGTGAATTGAGCAGTAGCAGGAGGGTTGCCACAGAGAAGCCATTTGCAGGTTGGTTTTGGCTCAAATATATGGAATTCTAACTTGACGCTAAATAGCAGGAGATTGCAGAACATACATCACATGCAGCTGAAGAGACATTGCGCTTACCACTTGGAAATGCACCCTTCTACACCATTATAAAATGACAGATTGCAAACTGATGGGCATTCACAGAGCATTGTTGGGATTAATTAGATGATGTTTATTTATGCCAAAAGAGAATGTGATGAAGCACATACCCTGAGGGAGAATATACTAAATAGTGCAGTGCTGAAGTGGCTTTTGCACTTTTATAGTCTTAATCACACATGTTGTTTTTCAGCTGCCACTTTACTGACTCTGTAGAGTTAAGATAATTCTGTATTATTGTGGAAGCTGAAATAATTTTGACATCTTTTAAAAGCTTCTGTTGCAAAGTGTAATTTAGATACTCATTTTACAAGAGTGATGTGTTCTGACCTTCACTTACAGTAAGTAAAGGAGAGCATAGGAGCTGAAATACAGGAGATTGCAAAGAAATACAAGAAAATAGGTTTTCATGTGAGGCTGGCCAAATATTGAAACAGGTTGCCCAGTGAAGCTGTGTAGTCTCTATACTTGGAGGTGCTCAGAACTCAACTGGCTAGGTTCCTGAGCTACCTGCTCTAATTAGATCAGCTTCAGGCTGGAGCAACAGTGGGATTCAGTGTACCCTCAGCAAGTTTGCCGATGACACCAAGCTGTGTGGTTGGGTGGATACGCTGGAGGGAAGGAATGCCATCCAGAGGGACCTTGACACGCTTGTGAGGTGGGCTGATGCCAACCTCATGAAGTTTAACCATATCAACTGCAAGGTCCTCCACCTGGGTTGGAGCAGTCCCAAGCACAGCTCCAGGTTGGGCAAAGAGGAGATTGAGAGCAGCCCTGTGAGAAGGACTTGGGGGTGGTGGTCGATAAGAACATGAACATGAGCCAACTGCAGTGTGTACTTGCAGCCCAGAAAGCAACCGTATCCTGGGCTGCATCCAAAGGAGCGTGACCAGCAGGTCGAAGGAGGTGATCCTGCCCCTCTACTCTGCTGTCAGGAGACCTCACCTGGAGCATTGTGTGCAATTGTGGTGTCCTCAACATAAAAAGGACATGGAGCTGTTGGAACAAGTCCAGAGGAGGCCATGAGGATGATCAGGGGACTGGAGCACCTCCCATACGAAGATAGGCTGGGAAAGTTGGGGCTGTTCAACCTGGAGAAGAGAAGGCTGCGTGGAGACCTCATCTGGCNAGGAGGCCATTGATCAGGGGACTGGAGCACCTCCCATACGAAGATAGGCTGGGAAAGTTGGGGCTGTTCAACCTGGAGAAGAGAAGGCTGCGTGGAGACCTCATCTGGCCCAGCTCCCTGCCCAGATCCAGTCATTCAATGGCCTTGAGATTTTGCCAGTTGTAATAAATATCCTGCCTTGTTTATGGTTAGACTTT